>OMLM01002228.1:34650-45220 GCA_900302695.1 Helostoma temminkii | reverse complement strand
CACACACACACACACACACACACACACACACACACACACACAGGACATTAGGTCTGAAATAATTTAAATAAGTAATTTTGATGCACAAGAAAATATGTGCATTTTCTTGCAGGTTGTTATGACTACCTGTACAGGATGAGAGCCTTGGATGCTATCAGAGACACTGGTAAATTTTCCTAATGCTGGTTGTGGTTTGCTGCAACATACGGCTACAACATACTATCCTTTCCCACTGTTATTACTATTTCCCCACTGTTTAGAGTAACACTTCTACTCTACCGACAGATCTCCCTTTTAATGAGCTGGGTGGGAAGTCCACAGCTTTGACGGGTAAAAGATTTCGGACCTGGCTTCTGCAGCTACGAAATTCCCACTGTGTGTTTCGGGACAGCCAAAGCTCCCTCATCGACAGAGTGCTGGATGGGTACAATAAAGCACGTCATGGGGCAGAGGTCAGTGTCTCTGTGTGTGTTTGTTTGTCAGAGATGTGTCATCCTGTCTTCCGTGTCGTCACTTGATGATACTGTGCTACACAGTAGAGCGTCTAAATTATGTCTAAATCGCTTTAAAAACATGGGCGAAATCATTATTTGAAAAAAGAAACACCCATGTACATGTGTAGCACATAACTTTATATATACAAGCTTATACAAGAGTTATACATTTATATTGTTTAATTCTGAGTAAAACATTTTTGGTTTTACCACATAGCTCAGTGTATATTAAGTATTTTCTATTAGCAGATTATTTTCTTGGTTAGGTGATGAGTTCTTTTGTCTACAAGTTGTCAGAAAATTGTGAAAAATGTGTCATGGTATTTCACAGACCAAGGTGCCACGTCTTTGTTTAGATTAACCAAGGATTCTCAGTTTGCAATGATGTACGACAAGGAAGATTAACAAGAAGAAGAAATTGTACGAGAACAATGATTATATGGAAATTCCAAATATGAGATGCTGGAATTGGTAGATTTAAGGCGTTTTGCTCTGCATGCGTTTTAGAAAGAGTAATGGATTATTAGTTATTGGTGTATTTCCTGGAGATCAGCTAATACAACAATAGATTCATTGTTTTAGCTCTATTGCAACTGTTAGACTTGATTTGTAAATCAGTTGGCAAATTTGTTAATGTACATCATTGGGCATCCTCCCAATAGTACGTTAATATAATGTGTGAAGATTATGCTATGAACTAAAGCATTCCATTGCTTCTGCTCTTTCTTTGGCACCTGTCTTTTGTCTGCAGGCTTTTGGTGAAGCAGAATTTATAAAATACCAGGAAGCTCTAACTGAGCTGGCTTCTGTGTGAGTAAACACAATCTTTCCCTACAGTTTATTTTATTACAGCTTTCCCTTAAAGCTAATCCCAGTGGGGAATGTTAATTATACACTGGGAACATTCTGTTTCTTCTTTTGTTGGTTCAGTGTGAAGTCTCATGGCAGCAATACTCCGAGCCAGCACCACCAGTCTGCAGCCAAAGACCTAACCAGTACCACAGATCTTGCAAGTCCTTCCTTCTCCCCCACCCAGACCACCTACCTCACAGCTACGATGCAGCAGCTCAGCAAAAGGCCCAGACACTTCTTGGAACTAAAGAACTTCAAAGACAACTATGACACTCTGGACAGTACCCTCTGAAAGTATTCTAGTCCAAACAAAAGGACAAGGTACTGCTGCCGGTAAATAAAGTGCCTGTGAATGGCAATGAGTTTCTGTCACCAGATAGTTTTAGCGAGACGTGACAAAACACTGCCTCAATATACTAACATGTATTACTTATATTGCAGTATGGGTCATATCAGACGACTGCTACAGTGCTTTGTACCTAACTGTAGCTTATGCTTCTATCCAGTGTTACTGCTTGAGCATGAATGCTATATTTAGGTAAGGTTGATTTGACCAAAACAAAACCAGAGCTATGGGGCTATGCAATGCAATGACAATCAGTATTTCTTGCACAATTAAAATGCCTATGCAAAATAGCTGAAACTAACCATGTGTATTTAAACATGCTGATAATTACTGTTACTGCTGTCACTACTAGTGTTAATGTTTGCCTCACACTGAGAATAACACACACAGCCTCAACAATTATTTTGCTACTGTGAATTTATTTTTTTATTTTGAAAGCCTTAAGTTTTACAGAAGCCATACTTGATTTGGTGAAATTAAGTGCTCTTTTGAATTCATTATAAAGTGAAACTTTATAATTTCTCTCAGTGCAATGTAATGTGATAGTATTCCAGTGCATTAATGTATTCTAAATGTGAGGTATTATACTGGGGCAGACGTTTACTTGTTTTCAGGCTAGAGGTAGACTGCTCCTAACTTGCCTGCGCTGTCTGTTTCTTTTGGTATTCAGGATTCCCAGGGAGGCATTCTAGTGCCATGTTTTTGTTTTCTGAGGTGCTTACAGTACAATTTGCCATCCAAATAAAACACTGACCTGCAGTAGGTGTTCTGGTTTTACATGTAGTCTTCACAATAGTTTTGTGTGACGTGTCCAGCAGAGGGAGCTCGTTTCACACAATTGAAGAAGTAAAATGAAGCTTATCAGTGTTCAGTAATTTATTCTGAAAGCACAGGTAATAGAGTGTACTTCATACAAAATCTCCTCTATTGAACTGTCTAGATGTTTTTATTTATTATAAATAAATACAAAAGAGAAAGCTGTTAGGCAGAAATTTAAACATCAAATCACATTCATTATGTACAAACCAAAGCGACAGGGACCTGAAATGCTTACAAACAAGAAATATTGAGAATAATGACACCAAACATCCTCATGTTCCTTCTGCTTCCTTGTGGTTTCATTCATTGTTTGTTTGTGACTAATTACCTATGTTGTTATTTAAAACAGCTCTTTCCATCACATGGTGTTGACCTCATAAAGTCTACATACTGTATTTACATATCAGAGCATCATACCACTCACTCAGCAAAGTGAGTGACTGATGAGTACAATGACACAAAATTCAGATAATTAACGTATTTTTCTTTGAATTGATTTGTCACGACAGCTCAGAAAGCTTGCTACATTACTGTTATATAACATAACTTTAAATTTATAATGCTATTTCCCTCTTTGGCAAAAAGGTCTGTCATCCTGCACACCTGTACAACAGTGTTTAGATATAGTAGTGTAGATGCCATAACCTCAAACGTCACAAAGTAATCAAACCAGGTCAGGTCAAAGGAACATTTGTTATATACAGTATTATACAGTATGTAAAACTTCAAATGCATATCAGCTGTATCAGTACACTTCATACATAGATTCATTATGCACATGCACAGACAGAAAAGATCCCAGTGCATGTATGTGTTGCCAAACACCACACAGTTTCCTTCAAGAGGTTAAAATGCTAAAGTTGATGTAGCTGCAGTTCAGGAAGCTCAACTCAGACATCCCAAATATTCATGATTACATTTGGTAGTAGAGCTAAAGTTTGGTTTTAGTCTGCATGAAAACAGTTCATATTCTGAGGCCTTCACTCTCTCCTTCTTCTGCACAGTCGCTTCATGACTTGATCTCGATGACTTTAATGAAAGGGAGTGGTTTGTTAGATGAGGTGGATGGTTTGAGGGGTTTGCTGTAGTAAAAAAAGAAAGAAAATCAGCTGTTTTTATACAGATAACAGCATGGAAACAATTCTACACTATTAAAAGGTGAGCTTGTATTTTGTATGTCAGGTTTGAGGCCTGAGGCCTGGCTAACATTTGCAATTAGGTCTTTTTTTGTTAATAGCAAACTTCAATAGGTAATAATTTACCTATAAACAATCTGCGGGTTGCGCTCTGATGAAAGGTAGGAATTTGACCTTTGTCCTCCCAGGAAGTAGTCCATCTGGTCATGCATCTCTCGGTTCTACACACACAAGTTGGATCAGGGATCAGTTCACATAATACTAGTAAGACAGGCAGACAGTAGAAGAATTGCCTTCCCTTGCATGTGTCAAGGCAGAGGTCTAAGCAGAATGTATTGACTTTCCCTTGTAGCTCACTTCCTGCATTTCTCTAATCTCTTTGTTCGAAATTCCACAGAAATTCAATACAAAAAGTTTTTTTACAAGAGAAGACAGTAAGTAGTCCTTACCTCAGCCTCCAAGAATGCCACTTTCTCCTCCAGCTCTTTGATCACACGGTCTCTCTCCTGAATTACCATTCGAGAGTTCTGGAGCTAAAGACGAGCAAACACAGTCAAACAGTGAGTAAATCCTGCACAAATACAAACATGGAGACAGTGTGTTTGCTTTACAGAGTCTTAAAAATGTGGCCCTCACCTGTTCGATCATGTGTCTGACTTTCCTCTGTTGGCTTTTCAGCATGTCATCCAGATGGTGGATCTTTTCTTTGAGAACAGCCACCTCCTTCTCCAACTGCTCAGTCCTAAAAAATACACAAAGACATTTATAGTACACTAGTGATACTTAAACTTTTAAAAATGATATAAAGCAAGTATATATAGTTTCTGTTGTGCATATTCGCTGACCTCTGGTTCCCTTTCTGGCCCTCATCTCTGAGCTTGCGCAGTTCGTTGAGTTCCTCCTCACGGCTGCGGATTGCCTCCTGCAGTGTGGCATTCTCCTGCTCCATCCCTCCCAATAACCTCTGGATTTCTTCAATGCGTTTGTCTTTCCTCTCGCTGGCTTCTTCTGTGGTCCTCAACCTCTCCTCCTGATCACTCAGATGCTCCCTCAGCCTGTTGCCTTCAGCCTGGAGGGAACAGGGAGTTTATTTGTTTAAAATATGTCTAGCAGAAATGTATTGGACATTATTTGACACACACACCAAATATATACACTACCTGCAGCATATCTTTCTCCTCTTGGTGTTTCTTCTCAGCTTCCTGCAGCTGTGCATATAAACGCTTGCTGACTTCCCTCATCTTGGTTCTCTCTGCTTCATCATCTGCTTCCTAACAGACAAAAAATGTTGGATTAGCAAAATGACAGCTAAATACTTTAATGATTATGTAATATCAAATCATTCAAGTTTTCATTTCATTCAAGCTCAGTGGGTTTGGCCATCAAAAAAAACAACAGGCGTGTTCGTGCGCGTCACTTGAACAACTGCATTATGAGCAGTTTTCCTTCCCAACTCTTCTCTGGGTAAACTCTTACGTGACTCACTGGTAAATGCTATAACTGGTGCAAAAGAAATTAAACAGCACCGTCAGCTTTGTTGTGCCTATACAAAACGCAGCTGACATGCAGAAAGTAGTAGCTGCTAGTGGCATAACTATTAAATGATGAAGCATTTCTGGAATGCTGAGAAGAATGAGGAGGCCTTGAACACAACAACACACGCAGAGGAACAATGTATGCTGGAACAACTCTCACACACTTTCGGACACCCCAGGGTGCTGTAAGAACTGTTACATTCTTGTTGTTATTTTAATCCTGTCCTTTGCTCTATATCACGTTTCTGCTTTTCTTTCTGCTTAACTTTATATCTTCTACTTGTCTGTCTCTGGGAGATGATCACTTTACAGGCATCACATGAAACACACAAGCACACATTGTTCAGAAGAAAACACACAGAAGCGGACTGCATCATATGCGACATTTGATATGTACATTGCTCCGACACACTGAAAAGTCCCACACATATTCTGTATATAGAGTTTACAACTATCAATAGAGGCTATTCACGTGAGAAACTCCTCACCTGTCCATCAGTTTTAGATTCTCCCTTGGAAGCAGGTGAGGTGTTCTTTCTGAAGGGAACACCAACTTTCCACCCATTGGCGTGTTGCTGGAGAGAGAAAAGGAGGAAGTCAGCAAAGAAATAGTAAACAATGGAAATGAGAGTCGTGGAGGAAATACCATTAAGCACATAGGATGTTAGATTAAGAATGGTAGGGCTGCAACAAAAGAGCTCAAAATAAACCTACCTTGCTCTTGGCGGCCATCTGCTCCCTAAGCGTCTTCAGGCTGTACCTCACCTGTGTGAAAGACACTTAAATGTGAGTAACTGAGTTATTACCATAACATGTGTTTTAAGACAAGAGCATGAAAGAAGGAGAATTTTAGATGATGCAAATTGTTACATAGTCCAGGAGACAGCACTGAAAGACTGCAGCATTAGTGAGATACTAAATAGTTTAATATTATCCAGAAGTTCACCTCTTGTATCTGTGAAACTTCATCTGACAGCATCTTCAGGCTCTGCTGCTGTTTCTGCTGCTCTTGTCTGCGGGCTTCCAAGTACACCTGGGACAGGAAGACACATGGATGTGAAATACCAATGTACTATAGACATCCACTTGCAAGGTACCATTTATTTCTTCAGAATAAAAGCCTGTGGCACCCACCTTAATAACTTCCACCTGCTCCTCAGTAGATTTGACAGGTTCAGGATTAACAATAGTCCTGTCACTGGGTGGCTGGACCACTGCAAACGCCCGTCCGATTGGCTGGAGATCAGAGATCAGAATTAAGATTAGTGCATGGAGTGTGTTGCGTAAGCATGGGTGGATGCATTTCCAAACATCATAAGCAAATGATATGTGAGTGAAGTCACTGGGCTTTGCTAACGCTAGAGGAGGAGTTGGACCATATTTGTGATCATATTGCAACAGAACAACTTCCAGGATTACGTTTAGTAGTCATTATGACACAGCATCACACACGAGTGATGCAACTAAAAGAGCAGATTGTTCCTGTGTGTGTGATTCTCTATAATCAAGGGACACTACTATTGAGACAAACCCATAAACATCTGGTGCTTCTTTAGAAGCAGTGGGCAAACTTGGTCAAAACATAAGCGGAGAGAGGGGGAGGGACATCTAGAAGAAGGTGGGGAGATGTTATGTAATGCTGCTCCTCTGGTGGTCCCACTGTTTTTTGTAACTTTGGCGCTAGTTTTGGTAGAACAATAGCTGTCTTAATTTGTTAGGAGTGTTTAGGAGACACATTAATGAAAAGCTGATGACAGCTAAGGCAAGTTTAAGTTCAAGTTTTCCCTTTACAGTTTTTAAGTAGGAATGCTCCCTGACATTTGTAAATGTACAGTAGCTCTGAGCTACAGTAGTTATTATAGTATTCATTGGGATCGTGAAGATTAAGCTGTCTGAACTATCAGCTGATTGCACCTTCACCTCTAAATACTGCTGCTTTTCATCCAAACAATCTGCAGATTATACTTCCTTATGTCTTCAGAGATATATGGTTGGTTAAAAACCATAGTGATTATAAATGTAAAACCATATCCTAAACCAGACAAGTATCCAAATCATGCACGCTACTAGTCAAATGTTTGTAAATGACTATTGTAGCTGTGTTCTTAGGGAATATTTACATAAAGGTACGGAGGTCTATAATCAGCAAACATTAGTACTGTGTTGCAATAACATGTCATGTTTGCTAATGCAAGTTTATTAATTTAAATGGATAACTGATCATTAGAAAATCCTTTAACAATGATGGTATCAAAAGCTGAAGCTAATTTTATGAGAAACATCTTAATTCCTATGTGTCCAAACTTTTGACTGGTAGTGTATTTAAAACAATGGTAAATGTTACTCTGATTCATCAGCCCAGGAGTTTGTCTGAAGTCATGTGTAGGAAGATCTTACCTTGTCCCTGTGATGGTCACTGCTGTGAGCTGCCTGGTTCTGGTCGTGCAGTGTGAGCCGCAGTCGTCTGCACCTCTCCTGAAGAAGGCAATGAAGAAAGGAGAAGATAAAGTGAATCCACAAAGAGACCGTTGTGTGATGGAGGAATTGACTGAGGACTATTTTGAGGAGGAGAAGGGAAAAAGAGGAGGAGAGACTGAGTCACACTCGCAGAATGAAACGGAGAAGGAGGGCGTGAGGATGCAGAAGCCAGTAAGACAGAGGGGTGCAAGCGTCAGAGTGAAAGCAAAAGTTTTTCACAGCTGGAAAGAGACAGATTGTTTTATTTAAACTGTGTGCTATGGACGTTAGCAGGACTTAGGCGGAAACTCTCTAGACACTTGTAGCCAATTAGAAGCCGTGGCTGGGAAGTGGGCAGAAAATGTCATGTCAAGCAAAACAGAACATTTCCATGGGAACAAAACCTCACAGTAGCCATAAACTATCTGGCCCGTAAAAATATAAGAGGGAAGAGTAAGTCAAAGACAAAACACTGAACACATGTAACACATGTAACCCTTGGCCAACAGTTGAAAAAGTCTTATTTTCCTTAAGTAAAAGGACAGGAAAGGTCTTCAGCACAATAGGACTGGGTGTGTGTCTTCCAGCTCTTTAAAGGGACCCCACTTTTAAGTGATATCCAGTAAGTGTGTGTGTGTGTGTGTGTGTGTGTGTGTGTATTAGGAAAGTATGCGGATGTTAGGGAGGATGTTATGTAACACACTGCAACCAACACAGTTTATTCTGCTTATTTTCCCACTGTCCCACTGGTGTCTATATTCAGTCAGACGTGAAACAGGCAACGAAGGATCGCCTGCACACACACACGCACCTTCAGACTTTTTGGTGATGTATTATATTGGCTCAATTTGTTAACAGTAGAAACAACTGTGAAATGTGTTGAATTGCAGTTGCCTTGTTGGTGATCGTCATTTGTGTGCATGCTTTTCTCTGAGGGTTTGATCATGCCACATGATCTTGATTGTCATGTCAGTATATATGTAGACTTTAAAGCTTAAAACAACTTTTAACCAAGCATTACGCTTGATTGTATGGTAATCTGAGTATCTACAATCATCCTCATCAAAAGAACCCGAACTAAATTAACCTCAGAGTGAGACTGTCTTGTCAAAAGCTGATTCCATGGTCATCATCAATTGTTTTTGCCTTTTACATTAAGAGTGGCAATCAAAGTGAATAAAGGCAATTCCACTGTAAAAACTGTCCTTGATGCTAGTTCGACAGGGGAAATGAACTTGTGTAGTGCTACGATTAGACTACAGAAGCCTTCTATGAGCTGATTATCTGTTCAGGAAGTACAGTAGTGAGAAAAGCAGAGAGGGGCAGATTGGACTGAGAAACACAGGAGAGATAAGGAAAAGAAAGCAACCAGGTCACCAGGACAATAAAAAAGGCAGTGGAAATGACCTAATAATTGGCATGAGCGAAATCCAACTATGACAAATAAACACTAGGGAAATAATGTAAAAATTTCCCCGCTTGTTTCACATGCTTTCCTCTCAGATTACAGATACCCAAATGCTCTAAAAGGAAAGCAGGGGGAGAGAAAAAGGGAACAGTGAGAGGTTTGTTAAGAAGGAATCCGTCATTATACAACTTTCCTGGCCCTTCATAGACAGCCGGACAAAGACTCTGCTAATCCTCACTCTGCCATTGGTCATTTGCAAGCTAGTTTCTATGCCCGCGCACACACACACATTGTCTACACCACCTTTAAAGCCAATCTGTAATACAAGCCTTCGTTTGAGCACAGACAAAGGGACCAGTTGGATGTAATTTTTGATGGTGACGCATACATGTACACATACACAGCTGCTTACAGGTGGGATAATACACTTAAATTATCTTAGAGAATACACTGCCGTTATAACAAAGCAGTAACCTGACACTTATCATACACACTGCATCCACACTGCTGAGGGCACGACAATGGGCACAAAAGATCACAGTGTACGGCCAGGCTGAAAGGCTGAAAGGCTATGAAGATGATGTTGTTTTGGACTTTGGCATCAGGAAGCCTGTAAATCATCTGGGATAAATTAGCTGAAAGATGACTGCTTCCACAGGAATGTTGCTGATGAACAGAAAGAGTTTCTGTGTTTGGGGCAAGAAGCTAAATTTTTGTCAGAGCGCTGTGCCACTTTAGCAAAAGTACCTGCGCAGGCATTGTTCAGATTGTTAAGCCTGGGCAGAAGCAGGTTTCATGGCCTTAAATATCTTCTTGTGCCTCCAGGTGTAGTGCCTGAAATATGCAAACATTTCCTGAAGACAATGTGTGTGTCTTCATCTCATATGCTGCTTCTCCATTCCTGTAGTCTAGATGTCACTTTTGTCTTTTGTCCAACTGCATTATAAACCTCAGCCTGCAAGGCAACAGGTGTGAACTGACAAGTGCTAAAGTTTCTGTACCCAAATGATACTTCCTAGAATACCATACTCATATTATGAACAGAGAAATATATATGTAATATACACCGATCAGGTATAACATTATGACCACCTGTACAACCTAATACAATACAATAGAACAGCTCTGCCATGAATTCTACATTTACACAGTTATAATTTTGGAGTCTTTTTGTTGAAATTTGTACTGGAGTACATTATGTGAGGAGTTGTCGCTAATGCTTTGGACCCCTCACTGATGGAAATAGGGAGGCCAAACCATTAAAGACACCTCTTAACATAACATACTCCAGTATGACTCCATTCCCACAATAACTTTAATAATGCAGTAGAATTATCACATTTCTGACAGTTTCAACTTAAACGATATAGGCACAAGATTTATAAAGTTACAATTCAATAAATATCATTTTTTTCCTGCTGAATGTTGTGTCTAAACCATGTGTGTTCTAGCATGTTCCAGTTGTTTTGTGTGGCTGCTTGGCTCATTCCCAGTCAGTGATGTCAGACATTCCTACTGGTATG
>OMLM01002228.1:7582-34630 GCA_900302695.1 Helostoma temminkii | reverse complement strand
CAGGAATAGATGAACCATAACGATATAGGCACAAGATGGATAATATTACAATTTCTGTCAATAAATATCATTTCTTCCTGCTGAATGTTGTGTCTAAACCATGTGTGTTCTAGCATGTTCCAGTTGTTTTGTGTGGCTGCTTGGCTCATTCCCAGTCAGTGATGTCAGACATTCCTACTGGTATGGTTACTGAGGACAGTCAGTGGGAATGTGTGAAGCCACACAACATAGGGGCGTTGAGATGTGTGACTGTACCAAAAACAAAAATAAAAACTGTTTAGATATACTGAGTTTTCTGGAGCAAAAGTTGTACCAAAAGTTCCACATACATATCATATAAGCTGATGTTTTGTTTCAAAGTCAGGGCTGGTTGTTCATTGTGTTTTATTTTAATCTGATAATCTCACAGCCAGCCACTGAAGGTCTGTTTCTGCTACATCAGGCACATTCCTTCGCCTCATGTATCCAGATAAATAATAAGACCTGCCCAATCAGTATGACATGTTATATGAAGAGTTGAAATAGGCAGCTTTATTTGGCCTGACCTAAATGACCATATCAGATATGTAAGTAGGGAGGTAAATATTTGACTATTGGATTTGACTTTGATAAAAGTGAATTTGTGTCCAGTATGAGGCCAATGCAAATGTGCCATCAGTCACATGTTACAGTGTAATAAACAGATATCAGGTTTCGTATATTGATTTGAACACAGTTAATCAGTTCTTATTGCTGCAGTGTGGCACTGCCTTTTTATACTTTGACCTGTTTGACAGTTGTACAGTAACACACAGGAAGTGATACTGACACAAAAGTACAATTTTGCTCCCAAATTCTGCTCTAATCCCTCTCAGAATTTATTTTACACAGTCATTTCTATGAAGTTGTCGTCTGTAGAGCCCCTCATTAAATAATATCAGCTGATATGAGCTCAGGGGATCTGTCTGTCGCTGACAGATATTGAGCTCAGCAGGAGGCCTCTGATGAGGTGAAAGTGTCACGTTGCTAAGCAAACCTCATAAAGCACAACACAGGTTAACTGTTGTAATGTAAATGAGTAAACCTGTGGCCGCTCGCTGAACATAAAGCCTGTGTGCTGTGTGCCACACGGGCAGCTGCTAGTGAGCCGTTAACCCACTTTATTAAAACGTTACATGCACAGGTGGTGCACATACTGCACAAGCACAGCTTTCACAGGTGCCTTCGCTGCCTGTCACCATTCCAACTATAAGCCCTCAAATGATGTGCACAGAAGGCACCTATGACAGGCACAGATGCTGCTTGGACTAATTCTGAGCTGCTGCCTTGTTTTTATGTGTGTGCTGGGACTTGAGGGGCTAATACTTTAATTACCACCTGGCCTGAGACTTAGTGGCAGATACATCACTTAGAGGAGATGAAGCCACTCAGCCTCAAGATCTGTGACAGAATCACAGAATCATTCAAGGCCTTTAAATAACCGAGCAGGTAAAGAGACAAGTGAAAATGAATTTAACTGAATGAAGACCAACACATCCAAAACTTTAAAAGTCCACCATGAGTTCTTAACATGTCTCATCTTACAAATAAACTTTTTTAATTGATCATAAAATAGTAAGAAACATACACCAAATATAAACAACATATAAGGTTTAAGAAACATGCATTAAATATGCAAATAATATCGCGCAACTCACCCCATATTCTTGATTTCTGATGTCATCCACTGTGCACAGACTTCTGGTCATTCCGTTCATCTTCGTCAGAAATGTAATGAATACTCCCCAAACAATAAATAAATAAATAAAAGTATCTCTGCCTCCTCTCTTATGAACTTCCCGGCGTCTCTGTGCTCAGCGTCCACAGTGGCTGCTGCTGTTATTCTCGTCTTCCTGTCCCTCACCTCAATGTGAAAGCGTTTCTGTTGGCGTCACTGTGGATGGGAGTGCGCAGCAAAACCAAACACCCGCCCAGAGCGACCGAAACAGCCAAATAGGGAACTGGGAACACGGGGAATAGCTGCGAGGGGAGGGTCAGGCTCCGACCTGCCGCCTCCGGTGCGACAACTTGTGCAACAATAACCTCCAGAAACTTTACATCATGATTATCACACCATGATGGCACGCAGGAAAAAAAAACGTTAAGGGAGTAATTTTGTGAAGGTGTGAAACAAATGAATCTGTCCATCACTAGCTGTGAATGGTACACTCCTGCTAAATGTTGACCAGGAAGTGAGCCGCTCAGTTTTCAAGTAAATTATTAACAGCAAAAAGTTAAACCCAAGACTGAACCCGTTTAAAAAGTGTCTCCTAGGATTACAAAGCAATGGAAAGCAAGGTATTAAATTCAGTGATTTAACCCAAGGCAGTACTTTAAAGACATTTTTATTTCAGTCTTAAAATATCCACATTACTCATGTTTTTATATATTTCTACATCTGAGAAATGACAAATTTGCTTGGTAAGTCATCTGACACAGTGACTTTTGTGCTGTTGTTCTGTGATGCAGCACAGACAGTTCAGTCTGTACTTACAACTATGTTGCTACAGGAGGACAGTTCAGTGTTCATAAAGCAGACTTTGACCCACAGCGTAGTCATTTTTATTTTTATGGCCAAACTAAACATAAAAACACATAAAAACGCCTCAAAGTGTTTTTACAACACGGACAGTCAACAGTATAACCTGTCCTCACACACTTGATCCAGAAAGAAGTTGATTTTGATAAAAACGTGAAACCTGATGAAACTTTAATCTATGAAAAACTCATTTGGTGTATCGCACAATTCAACACCTCATTGCAAGTTGATGGGGCAAATTATTAACCACGATGAAAAATGAGTGCATATGGGTAAAGCACACAAATTCAATACTTGATATGTATGTTTATCCATAAATGTCCAGCGTTTTTAGCATTAATGTTACACAGTATGAACAACACACACGAAACGCAGCGGTATCAGTTCAGTAGTATCACGGTGAGTGTTCCTCTGCTGACATTTAGCCGATTCCAGCAGCAGCTGATGGAGGCTGACATGGACTTTAAATTGGATTAAGGCTTTAATGGCATTAATGGCTGTTGCGAGCAAACAACAGCTCACAGTGACATACAAGGGATAATTGTAAGTGAATTCGAAAGTTTGACACAAGTTACACACTCAAGCTCACACAAAAACAGCAATGGATTACTAAGGTAGAATGTAGTTACCTTTTGTGTTACAATGGGTGCTATTTTTTAACATATGATCATTCATATGCTCTCCCACAGACACGCAACACTAACAAACACGCCTAAACATTACCAGAGTATGTCATCAGGTGTCCCACCTACTAAACCATAGTTTGTGAGATGTAATTATGTGCTTACATCACATAGCTGACCACACTCAGACAGTCTGATCGGGAGATCAGACTGTTATGAGCCTATGTGTTATATATGTCTGAGGCTACTTGTTCTCACATAGTATCTTCTAATGTGACTCCAATTTTCTCAGGTTTTGTAAAGCTCATTTTTAAGTTGTGATCTCTTTATTAAATTATTAGCACCTAACCCAAAAAGCAAGATGCACTGAATGGTCAGTGTAATGATTTTACAAACTACACATGCAAATCTGAACGCGCATAAGAAGTTTGTAGAATCCATTAGACCAAAAAAGAAAAAAGGAAAAAACACCAGTTCACCGCCGTCACTCCAAAACAAAATGCATTCATTTAGCATAATTTTTATAATCTGCATTTAACTACATGCATTACATTTTCTACATGTATTACATGTTTATATTATATGTAAAATGCTTTCGTTCTTGTTTTACACCTTCTTCCTGTCCAGGAAAATGTATGTTTTAATGGGTGTTTGGTAAACGTTGCAGTGGACTTTATTTATGGAAATGGACATATTGAGTATAAGGGCAGGAAAACTCATACTGAATTAAAATTTTTGAGTAAATATTATTTCTACATTCTGTTGTTTGTTGAGGTCTTTAAAAGGTTGTGGGAAGCAGTGGCCAGGGTTGAAAGTGCACCAGTGTGACACAGAGTCACAGTATGGTGACAAAATGTTTATGGTGTTTCGGAAACTATGACAGTATGACTGTTGTCACATACTCTATTTTAGCGAGTGACGCTCACTTGTTTTCATCATTTCTACTCCTTTGCTATCATCAGGTCATGTTCCTGTGATTTCAGCCACTTGTGGGAGTGATTAATGATAATAATATTATGACTACTTTTACGAACAAGCAGAGTTTAGTATTTAGTATCGGTATTTACTTTGTCTATAATGTACTTATCATTTTCTCACAAGTTTTTCTAGTAAACACAATATTTCTTCAGTGGAATTAATTTAAATCCTTTTAAAAGCCACTTATTTTACAGAGAGTTTGGTTTGTTCGGTTAAGGAGCAGTTGCTGATTTCCATACACAATCAACACTGTGTTCTGCCATCTGTCACTTGCCCTAGCAGCACAATTGTAGAGTGGTTGGTGCTGCAGCCTCACAGCTACAAGGTGAGACAGCAACCTCCCCCCCTCTTTTTGGTGTCTTGCCTCAATATCTGTTAGAACCTGTCTACCATAAGTATCTGCTGTTGAACAAGAGGATAGGTATTTATAGCACTGACGTTATAACATGATGACGTGCAAAATCAAGTGTTTCATCATCTATAAAAACACATTTGTCATCATGTATGAAATTGTGTATCAATGCATAACGGACTTGTATCTTGTATCGCATGCACATGGAAATATTTTCACACCTGTGGCAGGATTGTGTGCTTTCTCAGCAACATCAAGTGTTTAAAATAGCAAAATATCATGAAAACAAAACACACCCAGCGATTGGCAAATTGTGCCTGGAAAGCTGGAATGGTATGGAAACCCAATCCCGCCCATGGAAAGTATGTTCACTCATACAATAATTTATAGTCCAACAAAACAAATACTGTACACAGCCTGTTGGTGCTGTACCTGTTTGGTTACACTGGATGGGAGGCGTAGTATCATGAAGACTGCATCTGGTTCTACAGCAACACTGAAGGTGTGGCTCTACGCCAACACACATATACTGGCTACTTTTCTCAGTTTGAAAGGACGAAAGAAAGGTGATTATAACCTAGCAGAATTATAATTCATTTCCGAGCTGCTGTATCAGATTGTATAGGTCTACATAATAAAGTCCAATTCCCAGGAACCATGCGATGAAAAACACCCTTCCAGTTCTTTTATAGATCAATCACACAATAGCACCACAGAAGGTAAAGTACGACTGTCAGAATCAGCTGGAACACACTGTGGTGCCTCAGTGGTGTTAGCTAGACAGTGTAAACACAGATAAACACAAGTGTCCCTGCGGAGTGCTGACCTGCATCTCTTTTCTAGATGTAGGTAAAAACAAATGCCTGAAATCATAAAATTGTTTTGAAGTGACACAAAGCCATGGGTTTGTTTTTCCATAGTGTAAGGAAATTTGGAGATTACAAGAGGGGCTGACTCAACAGTTGCATGTGTTAGGAGTAGGCTTACCTGACTAGATTTTATTTCATAAACAACTAGACAACTCTGTTGACATTCTTGGCGCACCTCACCTAGTGGTGCTCCTAGCAGCAACCATCCGTCACTATCCACGGTGCCAACTATAACAGACAGGCTTCTCCTGTTGTAATCCTTATTACGTAAGTACAGCAGAGCTATTAGCAAACAGACATTATTAATTTGTCTAACAACTATCAAAGGTGTGGTTTAGTGTTTTCCCGGCTGTCCTACATTGCTAAAATGTTTCTCATGTTGTGGCTGTAAAGGTTTGAACTATTTATCCAGGTGAGGTCAATGTTTATGTTTTTTACCAGTGATATCGACACATTCACAAACCTTTGAACATGTGAACAAATAGAAATTCTGTCTTTCTATATTACCATGAACAGAGTTTATTTGCCCTGCACGATGCTTATCACATTTTATTATCTGATGAACAAAAACTAGGCTGCAACAACCGATAAGAGACCAAAAAAAGAAAAAAGTCATGGCCACTGTTTGTTCAGTGAATAGTGAATATGTTCTGCATCACTGCTAGAAAAGTACACTAAGCCGCACACACAAACACATCTGCGACACAGATGTGGAAAACCTTTGGTCTTGCTTTGCCCATACAGTATGTGAGTATGTAACATTAGAAAAAACTAGCAAATAGAATTATAGCAGAAAACAAGTGAAATTCATATTTATAATGCAAGTGTCCCTGCAGGACACAGGCAAATAAAAGGCAATTAAAAATATCTGCAGTGCCACAAAATAAATATTTGAGATATGTAAAGCTGTAATCTGACTTTGATCTGAATTTGAATTAAAATTACCAGTAGCACACACTTGCAGTCCTTGCAGTCCTGCAGGTGGTAATGAATAACTACGCATTTCATAGAACTGTTATGTAAGAAGTGTAAGCTCTAGTTCCAGAGAAGCATGGCTCTGTTACCAATATAAAAACATTACGTGTGTAGATTGTCATGTTGTTTTAAAGCAGTTTTTCTGTTATTTCTGTCATTTTCTATATTTTGCTCTTGGGTTCAGTACATATATGTTCAGTATTTCCCTATCACAACAGTTAACTAACATGGTGCTAAATGTTTTTCACTCTACTACAGTATCGAGTTTCATTTTGAATAATGCCAGTGATTCAATAGTAAATCCTTAAAACATTTTTCTGTAGTAAAATTAGTGTGTGTATTTTTGTACTTTGTGGGAATCAGAGGTTCCAAGTTTTATCTGGGTAAAAGACTTGTTACCTTCCTCTGACTTCCTCCTCTGATCTTTTCCCCTGAATTAAACCGACCTTCCAAAGAAAGTGTGTTGAGTTAGTAAGTGAGTTATCTTCAACTCAAACCTACATTGATGTGCAGAAACCAAGTTCCTCCCTTTACTTTGGTGCTTTCTGTCAAATGGGTATGTACAAAAACAAGAAAATTACACATCCTGAAATGCATTTAAACTTTGTAATGTTTTGTAATTATGACAAGGGCAATACATGAATATACATTTAAATTAGTTTTATTGTTTCTAAATGTATATGCAATAGAAAAAGTAATCTATTTTGTGATTTACAAAATCATTCCAGTCAAAAATTACAATATATATCATCTTTAAATTTAACATGTTTGACTAATAACTCTATAATTTTCCAGGTTCACTGAAAAAAAAAAAAACAGGCAGAAGCATTACATTGCAGAAAAATGTAATACCACTATAACTCCAGCTGATTGTTCAAACTGTTTACAAAATCAAGTGAAGACTCAAAGAAATCTACAAATGTTAAATGTGTTACAAAAAAATCATTCTCATAAGAATAAAAAATATTTCATAACAACTTGAAGGCATTGTAATGAAATGATAGTATATGTTTCGGTGGATTAATATAAGAAAATGCAAGTGTGCGGCTTCAACTACTATGCCAGTGTTTTTACTAGACAGAAAATATTTTGGCCATTGTTTTGCTTTAAAAGTGGAAATCTACTTTCATATTTCATATCCTGACAAAGGAAAGTCATTTTGTAAGCTGATCAGAGTCATACCTTTACCTAGAAGCTGCTTTAGATACACTGAACAATCACTTACCAGGAATAGCAACAATATAACTAAAGCCTTAATATTTGCACTAATAATAATTTGCCTTTGTGTCCAAGAAACATAATATTAGAGTCATCTTTTAATATTCAAAATTCCCAGGGTACATTTTTTTTAGCAATTAGACCATTAGATTTGGTTATAAAAATTAACTTGCTGTTTTCAATCACTTTTATTTATACACTCCAATCAGTATTTGGTCCATGTCTTTCAGTAGCTCTACCTTATTTTGCCCATGGAACAAAATGTTTATATGTTCAATCAGTGAACAACCGTGCTACAGAGGAGTACATGTAAACTGTCTGCACCAGGAAATGATGAGCATTATTCAATATTCAGTGAAAGCCAGACTTGTAAGTGCTGGACCCCAATATGGTTTGACATAGTGTATTTACACAAAAAAATAGCTTTTTTATTTATTTTTCCATCCCTCCTTTTAACCCCATTACTAACTTAATGTGGCAGTTTTCAAATGTTGTAGTGCCTTATGTTTTGTAGTGGAGCTGTCCCAACTGTACTGTGGAAATTTATAAGGAAAACATAAAAACATAATAAGGAAATTTCCTGTAATGCAGAGGACGTGCTGTTTTGTTTCCTTCAATTCACGCTGGTGTGGAAAACGACTCCCCTACAAACCTCTATAATATACTGTTTATCAAACAAGCCCTTACATAGCTTCTCCGTTATGTGTAGTGCATACCATTCTACCTCTTGTACTCCCAGTCTACAAAGTAGATAACCTACAATTCTAACTGTTATTTTCCTGTGCTACATTTTCCTACCCTCCCTCTGTCCTTGAAGTGCTGTTTTAACAGGAGCTGGTCTGGAGGTTGCTCTCAGTGAGGATGGAGGTGATGGTGGAGGGGTCGTACAGGCTGTCGTCATCATCTGAACTGAGGGCTGACGAATCCAAAGCTGGGCGCATAGTTGCCTGAGTTTTTCTCCTGTAACCCATAATGATCATTTATTAAAATCACCATTAACTCTTGAAGCATACTATTCTTTTTTAGTTATCATTAACTACATTATGCTGTTGTCAATATTCTGGCAGTCATAGTTCTCCCTCTGCTGGTGATAAATAGAACCAACATGCACATTTTGCCACTTACGGAAACATGTTTGTGATTTCATGTCCACTGTGGTATTTAAGTAATGTAATTTCAGTTTAATGAGATATCTTTGCACACATAGGTAATTGCTGGTGTTTTTAATGCACATTACACTATGAAATACTACACCCCAGGGTGGCTGTGTGGATTTCTGACAGGTGTCTGGAAATCTAAATAATGCTGGTGCACTGGTAATGTTATTTACATTCAGTTTCTTTCATTGTAAGACATAAGAAGGAGGTGATGATGTTTCTCTCTCATACACACACAGAGTTGTGATAATTCCGGCTGCCATGGAGCGCTTTGCATAATTGTTACAAAAACTCACAGTGAGTAAAAACTGAATGAGAAACAAAAAACAGAGACAAAGAGGAAATGCTTACTTGAGCTCAGTCTCCAGTGCCGTGACTCTGGCTTGCAAGGCTTCTTTAAGCTCCATCTGTTCCTCCATTTCTCTTTGAGCTTTTCTCTTCAGTCCATCTACCCTTTCCAGCTCTGTCTCTCCTTCATCCACCTGCCTCTTTAGAGCCTTCACTCTTAGAGCGAGCTACAACATAAAGTGCAATTTCACTGTATACTACACAGTGTTTTGAGGTTGTTACATTCCATTCACATACTGACATGAAGTAGAGTCTGAATGTGTATACCTGATCTCTCTGTTCAGTATGTGTTTGTCTTTCCTCATCCAGCATCATGTTGAGTTCCTTTAGTTTCCTCTCCGTACGTCGCTGAGATGCCAACACAGAGTTCTTCTCCCTTAACATACACAAGAGAGCATAGCCTAAGAAATTAAATCATGTTAATAAGATTCTCACAGCTACTTCCAAGCTGCCCTTCAGGAAAATGTTTTCCGTCTTATTGCTCCCAATGTGTTGCATTTATATAACTGTATTCATGCGAAGCATAATGTTTTGGAACAGGAGTATGATTCCTAAGCAAACACTCTCTTGTTTGCTAAGCCTTAGCCTTAAAATATTTAAGGTAGAGGAAGCAAACCACACCAAACCTACAGCTCTAAAACATGACTTCTATTTAAATTTTAAATTTAAATTTTAAAAATGACCTGGAACATGTTTCATAGGGTTAGGGTTAGGTTAGGGTTTCATTGCTTAAATTACAATATCAATGAAAACCTACTGTAAACCACTACAATATAGTACCTTTCCTCACTATGCAGTCGTTCTTCTAGCTCCTGGATCTTGCTCTCCAGCTGGGAGACTCCTGTTGAGGTGCGAGACTGGCCCTCCATGTCCGCCACACGACTCCTCAGTTCCTTCAACTGCAGGGACACACTGGGTCAACAGTAGTCTAAAGCAAGGGTTTCAACTAAATGCTGTATTCAAGTATAGAAGTAAATGTGCGGAAAGTACTAAGCGGATGTTGACAGACTGAAGACTTCAGCTTTAGATAATCACAAATGTTAATAAACTCAGATGTGACATATGACACGTACATGTCTCTCCATGGCGTTCTTGTCCAGCTCTAGGTCCTGTTTGGAAGATCGCTCCTGCATGAGCTCAGAACGGAGCTGATCGATCTGGTCTCTGCTCCTGGCCACCCGTTCTGTCAGCATCTCTACACTGCTTTTCTCCTCCTCCATCTCCAGCTCCATACGCTTCAGCTTATCCTGATGGAGAAGAGAAGAGATCAGCTTTAGTAGGTGCGTAGAAAGGAGGCACAGTTTAGATTTTGCAGGTCACACAACTGATGTCTAATTCAGTTAATGTTTTTTCTTCCAAACATGTTCTGACATTTGCTACAGTGCCTGTATAAAAGTTGCATAACCTTCAACATTTGAGACATTTATATATATTTTATTTACAAATATTTGAAACAGCCATCATCCTGGGATTGGACAGAATTGCTGAGTTTCCATACAGCATTGATGGATTATTTGTGCAGTGTACAGGTATAATATAGCACAAAATATGCTCAAAGCATGTACATGTACTGTTTTACTAACAATGTATTCAGAGCAGAACTCTTTACAGCTGAGAGCCCTATTGTCATGGTACATTTTCCCAAAGGGAATTTTATTTCCAAACTACAAGGTGAGCAGATGCACATATTTTACCTCCAGGATACGAATCTCCCGGGTTTTCTCATTGTTGCTGTTTTTGCTGGCCTCTATCTCTCCCTCAAGGTGGCGCAGTCTGTTGGTGAGAAGCTCTTTATCCAGTTGGTGGTTGTCTCTCTCCTCACATACAAGCAGAAGCTCCTTCTTCTGTCGTGAGATCTAATTAAATTCATATAATATTAAGAACATTAATGCCCGACTGGATGGTCATCAAGAAAACTATGTGTGTGTTTTTGCATGAATGCAATCAGTTATGCATGCACCATGAATATTATGTGTCAAAACAACAGTAAACATTAAGACAAGACTTGATTTTAATAATAAGACCAACAACCAAGTCACGCAAGACAGTAAGCACAAACTCTCAAAACATAAGCACTCAAAAGCACACACTTCTTCCTCCAGTCTCCTTAGATTTGAATGGCTTCTTTCTAGCTCAGTCTGAGCATTGTTTCCATTACGTTGCACCTCCTGCATTTCTTTGCGTGCTCTCTCTCTCTGCTCCTCCAGCTGAACCTTGAGAGCCTGCACTTCCCCTCTAGAGGACATGGCCACAGACTCATACTGAGAGAGACAGAGAGAGAGAAAGCAAAAAACAAAGAGGACGATATTTTTTATATCATTCTGTGTAGCTTTCACAAAGGGTACAGTATCTAAAGTATCCTTCTTACCTCTTTGTTGAGTTTCTCTAAAGCTCTTGCCTGCTGTTGTTTGGTCTCTTCCAGCTGGCTAACAGTCTGTCTGAGCGTCTCTCTGTCTTTTTCTGTATCCTCCAGGCGCAGGCTGAGTTCACGGTGCTCCTGGCTCAGTCTGGACATTTTTCTCTTGGCCTCATCTAGCTCAGATCTCAGCCCTCTCACCTCAGTGTGGAGGGCAAGCTCTGCCTCTGAGCTCTCTGTAGCGTTAGCCTGCAGCGTATTCTGAGGAAACCACAGAGGAAGTTCAATTATGCTTTATGTGACTAATACTTCAAAACACACAGATTCGTGAGTGATGATGCTACTTTACCTCTAAGCGTGAGAGTTTTTCTCTGAGACGTGTGTTGTCCTTCTCCTGCTCCTGCTGGGCATCTTGGAGTGATTCAAGGTCTATCTGAGTTCTACTGAGACGTGTTTTACTGGCTTCCAGCTCCTCTTCTGCCAATGAGAGTTTCTCTTTGAGCTGGCTAGCTTCAGTACGTGCCTCACCAAGCTTTTGCTCCAGCTCTAAAATTATGGTTGGGTCTGGGAGCTACAGGCAGAAAGACACACATTTAACTTCAACATTTAACACTGACATGGTTAAAACCTCAGAAAGTTTTATATGTTCCCTTTAGGGTGCTGTAGTCTATATGGTGAGATTGAACTAACCTGTTTGTTTTTCTCCTGTGCCTTGCTGAAGTCCTCTTTGGCCCTCTGTAACTGGTCTTTTAACCTGCCTATTTCATACTGCAGTTCTGCCTCTTGGTTCTGATGAGACTTTTTAATAGAGATGACCTCCATGACCTTCCTGTCAAACTCTGTTCTATGTTTCTCCACTTCAGACTTGGCCTTCTGCAGGTCAGCTTTGCATCGCTCGAGTTCCTGAACAGAACAATGAACGATTTGACAGTTACACTGCTTCATCCAGTTACTCACTTACGCATCAGTGATCAATGAACTCAGGGTGTTTACCGAACCTGTTTGAGAGTCTGTGTGTAGTTAGGGTCTGGTATCTGTTGTTTCATGGTGGTCATTCTCTCATGGAACTCCTTCACTTGCTCCTCAAACTCCTCTTTTTCTAGACGGGTTTGGAGGAGTCTGAAAAATGTGCATATACATCAGATCTGAACATACTGCACCATTTAGAAATTTTTCAAACACTGTCCGATTGATCAGCAGCAGTTAGATTGCATAGGCGAATTATACGAAGTGAACTGAACTCACTCTGATGTAGTTAACAAGTCATGATTTAATGTTATTTACAACTGGAAATTAATCATCATTCCCTGTTGCTACACTGCAGCCAGACACATTCACAGAAAACACATCTAGAACATGTTTAGTGCTACACATAGACTTTTAAGAAAGCATGTCACTCATGTACAATACATAGGAGAGAGTACGAGCCTGTATTTGAATATGGAACATGTGGATTAAACTGGATGGAGACAGGGCTTTACACCAATTAGAAATCAGGGATGTAAATGTAGGCACTATAAAGAGACAGTTAGTACAACTAGCCACATCACACATCTAAACATAAACGCTGTTCAATTAGTGATTCTCACACTGTTTCAGTGCTGCTGGGTGGCTCTCTGACAGAGAGAGGGAGAAACATTGACCAGATGGAATGAAAGAGAAGAGATTAACACACATTAGTAGTAAAGTATGTGCAAAATAAAATATATACAGCATAGAGGGTGACAAAATCCATATCTATTTAACGTGGAAATCCCAAAAAGAAGTAGGTAACGATGTAATGCATTAGATTATTTATAAACTCACTCTTGTTTAGTGTTTCGAAGTTCATCTCTGGTGGAATGAAACTGCTCCATCCAGTGGCTGCTCTCATCTCTGCAGTCCTCCAACTGCTGCTGTAACGAGCGAACTGATGAATTGACCCGTAAACGCTCTGCCTCGATTCCTGCATGAGACTGAAATAAGAGGCAAAAGAACTGAGCGCCTATTGTATTATAGCCGTCACATTTCAAATACATTAACATGGTTATAAGTGTAGATAGATCACTCCACAGAAAAGCAATTTGCATTGGTGGAAATTAAGAAATAAAGTTTAAAGTTTTATTTCTGACTTTAGTACAAAATTTGTTTGAGAACAAGATGATTATTTCTCTTTTGTACCTTGAAATTCACAAGTAATAAACAACTGTCAATAAGATAATCTACTAAAACCCACAATACAAATTAAGCCACCACAAAGTTCAAAACTTTAAAAAAGTCAAAAATACATAGAATTAGTTACTATTTAGGAAATATGCAGTTTTTCTCAGGGGACTGTTACTGGGGTTTTCCCACACTGTCTCCTATTTAAAAAAATTCGTATAAATATAACCATCTCATTGAGAGTTACAGAAATTACTTAATTGCAGTAATTGACAAAATGTTAAGTTCAGGGTACCATCATTTGTGTCCAGGCCAGTTTAATTAGGTTGTTTTTTAAAATTCTTCTGTTGAACCAAAATTCAAAAGCAATGTCTGATTTTTATTTGTTAATTTTCAGTAAAACTTTATTGATAAATACTTCTGTCAGTGTCACGTTATCTCAGTGACTATTGTTTATTTCGCATTATTTCATCTTTTATTTCTTTAACAGAAGGATACCAACAATTTTATCCACGTCTGTAAGTAATGTTCAGCAGTTTTTGTGTACCTGAGACACCTGCTCCATGCTGCTGCGGAGCTTCTCCATGTCTGCATTGTACTGTTCTCGGAGTGTCTCTATCTCTTTATCATGTGTAGCCACTTCTTCCTTTAAGGCTCCCTTCAGAGCTGTTAGCTCCCGCTCTCTTTGTCTTAGCGTCTCCTCCAGCCTCTGTTTCAGCTGGCAAACCTCAACCAGCTGTGCCTGACAAGACACAATATCCTGCAGACATGGGAAATATGCACCATTAACTTGACACTTCTGATCTCTCTGACTACCAGTACTGTCTTTGTTTGCATAATGCTTAAACATTAAGCCTTACAGATCCTTTCTTTAAATAAATTAATCTTGTTGGAATATTAATCTTGCTCTTAAATACAAAAACCTTTCAATCTGTAAAGATGCTACAAAATAAAAATGCAGTCTGGAAAAGCCATCAAGCCTAGATTTAAGTCTCTGTTTATCTTAATGACGTTCCAAATGTAAAGTGATTTCTCTGTTTATATCTACGTGGTTGCACATAAGTGAGTATGTTTCTGTGGTACCGTCTTATTCCCATTTTCTCTTCTCAGTTCATCCTGAAGCTCGGCCAGCTGGTCCTCCATCTCTCTCACCCGTGCCTCTGCATTCTCCCTATCCATACGCAGCTGAGTCAGCCTGCAAAGAAAAGGGCATACTGGCTGATTGTTTGATGACTATGACATACTTATTTGGCCTTGTGAATGAGATAGTGTAACTGCTTAATAAGGAAACTGTGAGGAGTACATGCTAAAAACAAAGTGGGCTTGTCACTGCCCCTCTCACTCCTGACCACAAGATAACACAGATAATGGCACAATGCCCCTTTTTCACTTTCCTGTATGTGTATGTGTGTGTGTGTGTTTTGTGGTGTCCCCTCACTCTGATTGTGTTTCATTTAATTCTGTCTTCTTCCGATCCAGCATCTCCTGGAGTTGCAGATTTTCATCCAGACAAGACTCGAGCTCAGCTTTCAGAGTGGGATCAGAATTGCTAGCAGAGCTCTACACATGAGCAGACATGATGAATAAATGAGAGCAGTGAAATGTAAGACATCAGGTACCTTGGGTGAAATAAACAATAGGCTTTTAGGAAATGTTAAAGTGGACTTGCATTTGCCCACCAATCAATATGCATAAAGGATTAAGTTCTTAGGAGCTATTAGCCATTAAGACCTGCCCAACTTCCTTAAGCCAACATATAATGATTCATTATTGAAGTTAGATTACTGTGTACGTCTGTGTGTGTGTGCAGACCACTGACCAGGCCAGAGGCCTTTAAGGATTAATCTGAGGATTAATCTGGCGCACACTCTAATGAACCCTCAGCCCTCTCGGTTAGACATAAAACTCTGAGGTTACCTCAACCAACCAACAACAATTTCTTTCATTTGTTTTTTGTTGTTGTTCTAATGTCAAGGAGCCCTGTATGAGTGTTTATGTATGACGCTGAATGTGCTCTATGTAATTAGAGCTGGGTTACAGTGGCAAGTTACCCTTTGAATGTTAACATCTTCTGGTGCCGTCAGCTTGATTTAAGCAGACTTGCTGGGTCATTGAAGGGACCAAACTATAGTAACAACCCAAAACTTGGTCTGTGATTTATGATTTTAACTTTACACGCCAACACAATTGATCTGAAACAAAACAATCAAGATGTGATCAAAGTGTAGTTTTGTCTCTGGAGACACTTTGCCAGGCCTTCACTGCAGTCACCTTCAGTTACTGCTTGTTTGTGGGTCTTTCCGCCCTTAGTATTGTCTTCAGTGACTGAAAAACTGTTCTACTGGTTTGAGATCAGATGACTAACTTGGCCACTGAAGAATATTCAATTTATTTGCCTTCAGAAAGCCTTTTGCTGTATGTTTAGGGTCAATAAACATCTACACTGTAAAGTACTGTACTGTTTTGTAGCATTAGGCTGAATGTGAGCAGAGAGTATAGTCCTATACACCTCAGAAATCGGACTTCTATGTGATTTCTAATGATCTTTCTTATGTTGTATTGAGAAAATCTGCATGCCCTGGAGACAGAGGAGATGTGGTCTGTAAAGCTTAGTTGGTAGTCAATGATGACCCCCAGGGTTCTGGCAGACTTAGTGGGGATAATCACTGAAGACCCAATGTTGATGCTAATGCCGTGTTGTATTGAAGGTCTAGCTGGGAAGACAAGAACTTCTGTCTAGGAGAAGTTGAGCTGAAGATGTCTTCCCCTCATCCAAGTGGAGATGTCAGACAAGACAGTTGAGTCATCTGGTGGAAAGGACAGGAAGAGCTGTGCGTCGTCAGCCATAACACTACCTCCACCATGTTTGGCACATGATGCTTTGGATCATGAACTTCAGAACCCTGTTCTCTTTCCATCATTCTGGGAGTATTCTTAACTGAAGTTAATGTTGTGAAGGTTTTTCTTCACCAAGGTAATGATTCTGAGATCATCTCATTCAGTTGCCTTACAGGTCTTTCAATGTTTTAATACCTGATATCAAATTCAGACCTTTCATGTACTTCATTTGTATTGAAGTAATGAGGAAATGGACTGCACCAGGTCAGTTAAATTATTGTCAGTCAATAGCCCAAATACTGTTGAGCCCCTCAAAATGGAAGATAAAATAAATAATATAAACAAAATGGCTACACTTTAATCACATCTTGTTTTATTTCAAATCAATTTTGGCGGTATATAAAGGCAAAATCATAAAAACTCTGTTACTGCCCAAATACTGCCAAAAATAACTGTAAAACCAGGAAAAGGTTTTATCCAATGCTCTGGCCTCACAGCAGAAATTTATTAAAGAAAAAGAAAATACACATGATGTAATTATGTTTCTACTCATAAATAAAACAGTGCCTTAACCAATAGAAAAACATGTAGAGGAGGAAACATTTAGGCACTCTTAAGTATTAGAGTTGTTACAGATATCAAAGGAATTAGAAGCTGTGCCTCTACATCTCTGTTGCTGCTGTGCTTACCCGTCTTTCCTCCTGCAGAGCAGTTTGCAGCTCAACCATTTTTCTCTCAAGATCCCTTTTCTCTCTCATCCACTCTTCCCTAGGGTTTTCTTTGGGCTGGAGGAAAATGTGTAAGGAGACAAACAGTATACCATTTGTAAACATGTACTTTACCTAAGCTCACACTATTTCTTTATCTAACAAATGAGTGCTAGAACTGGTCTCCACTGAATTGGACATTTTCAAAGAGGGGACAAACCTGAATCTTCTGGAGGATGAGCTTAACTTTGTGCTTGATGACAACATCGCTCTCTTTACTTCTGTAGGAGGGTAAAAAAAAAAGAACAAAGTTAACAGTTATACATTAATGAGGAAATATATTATCATATTATATTGTGACTCCCGTTTAGAAACACTAGTCTGGTGACAAGAGGTTAACACAGAGGTCCATACCCTTGTCTCAGGATGTTGTATATAGTCTGCATGTCCTGCTCCTCCTCACTGCTCATCTCTGCATTCTGACCCTGGTCCAGCAAAAGGTCAGGAGTCACCTTAAGACATAGATCAGAAACTACTCTTGCAATGTTGCTTGCTCTGTGTGGTTTTAAGCTTACTAAAGTCAGCTGAAATTAAAAAGAAGAATACATTTCACTCTTACTTGTGTCTCAGTTACTGGCTGACTGGCCTGCGATCTTTCCACAGCAGTATATCTCCCTGATGAAGTCCACTGTTTAGTAGTGTGTCCAGGAAATTTGGTGACAGCATCCTGGTTGCGTCCCAAGCTGCTATGAGTTGAGGATGGAGGTGAGGTATAGGGGTTGGGGCTGAGGAGAGGAGATGTATTTCTCGGATCTTGCTGTGCAGAAGGATGGCTTCTTTGCTGCCCAATATTGCCACCATCAAACCTGTTTACTAGTCCATTGACTGCAGTCTGTCTCTGGTTAGAGTAGGACTTATATGTTGGTGGTGGAGGATCGGTATAGGACTGACTGCTGCTCAAAGACCCCATTGACCCATTGAGCCCTGCCTTGTATGCACCATCCCACACATTCCTTCCTATGTTCGCCCGATTCCCTCTTACTTCTAATCCTCGATCCAGGTTCCCATAACTACCAGGCTTCCCATCTCCTGGGGGCATAGACAGCTCAAAATCCTCACTGTGGGATCCTCCCTCTCCATCCCTTTCCAGCAGTGATCCATGGGACTGGGCCCGACGTAGTGCCCCTCCCTGCCCTCCTCCACCTACATCTGCTCCCTGTGTTCTAGGCTCTTCATTCCCTCTCCTCCGGGGAAGGCTACTGTAGCCAGGTGGGTACTGTGTCTTGAGCTGGACTCCATACGAGTCTCCTTTTTCTCCATCCTTCAGGACCACATATGGCTGGCCAGCGATGCCTTGCACCCTGACCGCTACACCATATTTGGACGTAGTTGGAGTCTTGGTCTTGGGCTGGGACACAGGTTGTACCCCACCAGTCTCACAGAGGTCATTGATGAAACGGATCTGGACACCATGGTCTACTGGCGTCTTCCGACCTGAGGATGATGTGTTCATGCTGGTAAAACAGAAGAGATCAGTGTAAGGACAAAGGTAAAAAAAAAGCAGAGTGAGAGTGCAGACATTCAGGCTCCATATTGACTTTAGTAACATGGTAATTTTTTACCTCAAACTCATTCACCTTAACCTGTTACATTACATTTAACAATTACTAGTGTCCACAGCAACTTTATTTCTTACATGCAGACACAATTTATTCAGTGTATTGTACAACATGAGTTTTAAACTTGGACAGCCAATTCCATGATAATTGGACAACCTACATATCTAAAAAAAACTATAGGTTTTAACATGGCAACATAATACACAACAAGTGAGGGCTTCATTAATGCTACTTATCTTGTCTACATCATTATACAGCGATATGAAATTGAAAAGGTATTTTGTGAATAGGCTATTTGTACCCACAAATAACACAAAGACATTTTTGTATTCGTAATTTGGCTGAATTATGCCTATAGATGTTTCATTACAAATCCTGAAAATATTAACTTATTGCAAACACAGTATATCAGTACTGTTGTAAATCCCATTTAAAAACAATGGCACTGTTACACATTTTGTCCACAAACATCACTGGCAATGTACTGTGTAAAATGTCATGCCTATTTATTTTGGTCACAATCCTTTAAAACTAATTATTGGCCACAAACATCCAGTTTCACAGGTTGAGCCGTCCTCACAATAGCAGGCTCAGAGTTGCAGAAGACATTTTTAAAAAGGCTGCTACAGTAGATTAACAAAAACACCTTTTCTTTTACTATAAAAAAATACCTTCTCGTTCCTTAGCAGGCAACCTGGAACAGTCAAAACCTTGTTAAACAAACGCAGACATGCAGCCTGGCTTTGAACAAATACAGTGACACAGATTTAGGCAGGGACACTTAGTTTCTGCTTGACTGGACTTTGTCCTCATTGCACATTAGTCATTAACCTAAGCGCACACACCCACGTATCATTTTCCAACCAACTAAGTTTTTCTCAGCTTTTGGAAGCTTCCCAACCAAATACCAAACCTAAATCCCTACCCCATAAATTACCACAGGTGTTTCATTCTTTTCAACACAGTCATTTCTCTACTTACCTGTTTTTCTTGAGTTTGGTGACAACAAACTACCACTTTCTTTTTTACAATCACTCGATGAACAATTCTGAAACTACTTCACTGTAACGGATCACACCTTTATGAAAGCTTAACTATAGGTGACTGCCAACTTTGATGCTTCTTTAAAGAACTGAACATTCCTGTCATTACATTGACGGACTGATAGTGTCTTGTGTTATGCCACATTGTAACATTCCACCCTCTCATCATTACAATGATATGGTTCATTAAACCCAATTCAGAACAACACTCCCTGCTGACGTCTTCGCTCTGCACCATTCACTACCTCACAGTTTTCCAAGGTGAGAGACAGAAAATGGGTTGGGAAACAGAAAGGGAGTGTGAAGTGAGTCAGAGAGAGAGAGAGAGAGAGAGAGAGAGAAATCACACACAGCTTTTTATCAGTACCTTGCTTGTCAAAAATCCAAAGGCATCTAAAGGTTTGTATGCCCTCATTATGAAATGTGAAAGAACTACAGAACGAGAGTAAGTGGTGGAAAATGCCTGGGCTGTCAGTGAACGAAGCATCGTCATTCAAAATGACCTTTAAAGGTATTTGTGTGCCTGTGGATGATCTACAGACAGACCGGCATAGTTAGTCAATTTTTTTTCACCATTTGGGAATAACAACGGAAGCATCGCGTCACATCACATTTGTGAAGTTGTGCATGAATTCTCCAGCCGACTGCGTTTACACCAAGGTCGAACACACGATGATGCACTGACAACCCAAGCCTGAACTATGAGTCTTATAGAAAGGCAACTGTAAAGTAAAACATTAAATTTCATGGCAGTTAATTTTCATTTCTTAGTTTTGGGGGTTACAGAAGAAGAATGCACTGCCAACAAGGGTGAGAGGGAACCCATCCTATTGTCCTACTGATGTGGGGCGGAAAATGAGGGCAGCAATTCTGAGAATCTCAAAACAATGCTGTGCTCTTTTCCTGAGTCCCCGACACCGTTTGTGATTCTAATGACTCAATTTTATTCAGGACATTTTTCCATACTGAATGTACTGTCAGATATGACACAGGTTGTTATTTAACTTAGTGAATTAGTGTATGACATTTAGAGCTGAAACAATCAATTACTCGACTGATCACAACATAACATTAAATCCCAATATTTTTTATTATTCATAATTGTCTAAGCAAGTTTAAAGTAATAACCCACTAGTTCCAGCTTCTCAATTGTTTTTGTTTATTTTATGAGACAATTAACCTTTTATTTTCACCTCTTGGATAGTTGGTCAGACAAAATAAGTGGTTTAAAGACACCGTCTGTATTTTTTCCACTCCTCCTTTCTTTTACGGACCAAACATGTTTACAGCCTACAATCTGCACATCAGTGAAAAATAATAATTATTTGAAGTCCTCCAAATAAACGTTATGGTCCCCAGCTTACACTTGTTTCACAACTGGGATGTGACTTTAACAACAGACTTATTCAAACTCAGTTAAGTGTGTATCAGGAGCTTTTGGATTCTGATGCCATGGATGTGTTACTGTGCAGTTACACTGATGAACCCTCAGCCTCTGGCCTCAAATTGAATTCTCGCTGAGTAAATCGAATTCCCCAGTTAAGATCTGAGATGGAAAATATAATTAGGAGATTACAGCGGGTGTGGAGAAAAATGAAAAGACAGAAATGTGTGGAGTCATGAAAGTGCCTCTGCTGAACCATGCTGACTCATGTGATCCGACCATCTCTGACCGGGACTAAACTGATACAGCTAGAGATAGCAAGAAAGGCTGAAAGTTATCTGAGACAAAACAATCTAGGCCAACAAATTTTGTACGTGTTGCGTTTAATGCACTGTAATATGCAACTTTACTGTCATCCTTAATGGTATGCACAAACAGTATGCACTTTAAAATAATCTGTTGAATGAATCATAAAAACAATCAATAGTTGCAGCCCTAACTGGCTGACAAAGCTGATTAGCTTGCATTAGTTTACCACCATAAACCTAAAATGGGCAGGCTGTAAAGTTGTTTCTCCTTTTCTTCCAGGTGAATCATTAAGTTTTACTGTCATAATCAGGTAAAGAGAAATGTGAATGTGTACGTAACAGCAAGGAATACAACAACAGCTCACTCTTTGTCTGCCCTTAAAGGACAAGACAAGCCACTTAGTTTTCAGGGTATCCTTCCTCTTCATTACATTCTTGACATAAAACCCTCATCCTCTCTCCAGCGGTTAATCTCTCTCCAAACTAGTCACTGCTCCGCTTTCACGGTCAAACAAATGGCCATTTATTCCTCTTTGCAAATACAAAGAGGTTCATTGGCATAACAAAGAGAGACTTCTCTGTTACCAAACATTACACAAATGACACCATATTAGGAGCCCATAAACGCCCCTCCCTTTGCCCGCATTCCTGATTCTTGTTTCTTTCTGTCCTTCTCACTTACACTTGCTGAGTGTGAGTGTGAGTGTGTGTGTGTGTGTGACAGGGAGTGATTTGTAGGATTTTTATCTGCACACTTGTGTTTGTAGCTGCAGAACTGGACTAATGTTTGCGCCTAAGAATTGCGGACTAATTGCAGACCTGCAAAACTGAACACGTTCACTCCGTGTGAGAATAAAATCATTATTAGTCGGCAAGTGGTGTTGCAGGTCCACTCCCACCTTATAATTACTAAAATACTTGTCACGGTCCACAAGCCTTTACCACCTTCACCACTATAATCAGCCTGTGTCACAAATCCCACTGGAAGCTCAGGGCATAGACACAGACACAACACCTGTTTTGAAGCGAAACCGCTTTCCAATAGGAATTCCTTTAACGTTAAAAATGTGTATTTAGCTATCACAAACGCGACATTATACACTGATATAACACTTTATATCATATATAGCTATATAACCAACTTAAACGGGAACATTTGCAGACGTCTCACACACAGTCCACATCACAAAACCTCCAGTATCGTCTTCCTCTCGCCCCATCAAACAAACGTTAGTTAGCGACCGAGCTAAACTTGCAAACATAAACACAAGGACGCAGTATTGTAGGAAATAACTACAGGGCTAACTAAAACAAAGAATTACTCCTCTAAAAAGCTCACACCGATTCTTCAAGGCAAACTAACTGTCTGACAGGTCGTAACGTTATCTGTCTGGTTTAACCTAGCTGTCTGTCTGTCTGTGTGAAGTCCAACGGTAAAGTTACCTCTTTCTCTGAAGTGATTCTTCTGCACCTCTCTCACACGTCGCCTCCGCTATATCGACAACGATTTAAATATTTTCACTTGTGTCCATCAAGGTCCAAGCAGAAAGGCGAGTGTAGAAACTACTACGCAAGTTTCTCAGGAACAAGTTCATTGAGCGGCGACAACAACCTGTTACCTTTTGTCGGGGATGTAACAGTCCCGCCCAGCCTGGCCGGATGCTGCGCTCTGATTGGACCAGCGCGTAAAAGTAGGCGGGACTATAGATATCGGCTTCGTTTTCTATTGGTGAGATCTGGACGTCAAACACACATTGTACTTGGAGCACTTGGTGGACTTTTCCATTAAAAACAGAAGCCAATTTTTAAAATTACTGTTAAATAAACAAGTACCGGTGAACAAAAAACACAAGCAACAAACAAAACGTTTCCAGGACCGAACCGTGGTGAGTACAGACCAATGCCTCCTTATATTTGTTTCTCCAGTTTTACCAGTAGATGGGGCAGCTACCTACCAGCTGGTGGCATAAGCACCAACATCCAGGGACCATTAATAGAAGGTCCAAACCTCTGCTTTAGGTTTATGACAACAAGTATGAAAGTCCTATTTCAGCTGAAGTTCTGTTAGTTTACACATACTTATCTAATTTATTCGTGTAAGTAAGAGTTGGGTTGTAATAGCCTATAACTACATTTCACAACTGTAGGATACATTTAGGTTCTTTTCTAACGTTTATTTATCTAAGGTAGTGTCACTTAGAGTCTGTCGCTTCCTTTTCACAGCCTACTGAAAATACATTCACGGGGTTGAACACGTTCACACCCGGAAGCTGCCCAGTACAAGCACAATCTGACCTGCTCCACTGATGCAGGTGAGGCTATGGGCTTTGCTCAAGGGCACCACACTGTGGTGTTGTGATTGGGGACAGCGCAGCTTCTCATTAGGCCCATCAATATATGAGCCCTGGTGACCTGACCAGGGTGTACCCTGCCTCTCGCCCAATGACATCTGGGATTGGCTCCAGGACCCCTGCGACCCTTAAAATGATGGATTGATATTTAAATGGCGAAGTCTTTGTAATTGTATTATAAATATTATGAATTATTTTATAACTGCATTTCTGCTGGACTATGTAATTTTGTGGCATTTTAATGTGTCTCTAATCAAGTGAATAAACATACTGGCAGGATGTGGCTTCAGCGCCCGATTTACTGTAAACGTCCTCACACCTCACACCAACAGTCGAACTGAATAATAATCATTATTGTCATAACTGTCACAATGGATGAGTGAGTTTACTGGTGATATTTCAACTAGTGGTTAGTACATTTTCAGATCATCAGACTCAAAAGACTACAGTAAAGGTCCTACCCCGCCCAGTCTACATACAACTCCTCCCCAAAATCCAATGACAATCCCACAGTCAGCGCACTCAACTTTTCTCTCCATCTTATCACTTCGCCTGGTTGTCAGACTGGACGCACAATCTCACTCTTCGGGAATGGGATCTTTACTGGGTTCAAAGAAAATCTTCCAGTTCTTTCGAGTGTACGCTCTGCATAAGCTACTTTTCACACTGCAGGGATAGTTGTTAATCCAAGAACAGAGACGGCAACACCGGTAAATGATCTCCAAGACGCACCAGAACTTGTTTGACGGTCAGGTGGTTTCAGACGGTAACAGGTAGTGCAGTTTCATAAAGCGGACTCTTCTCGGTTGCAGTTTTTCGCAGATTCCTGCAGTTCCATGCCAACTGAGGCGTGCGTAAAATACTTGTGCGCAAAGTTGGAGTCGTTGCGCACAGTTCAAAGTTAGTTCTTGTGGGCGGCTAATGCATGGACGTGTAAAACACCACAGCTTTGTTAACGTTCACGTCTGTAAGAAGTGTTTTCATCTTCACAGCCATGGCCAAATGGTTCAGAGATTTTCCCATCAACCTGAAGAACGGAAACGAAAGGGTTCGCTCGGCCTCTGAATCGGGTTCACAAACTCGACCCAAACCTTCGTTTTCTCGAGAGAGTTTGAAAGGAAATCAACGTAAAGATGGAGGGGTTGGGGGTTTACTGGCTGGGAGAAATAGGAAAAATTCGGCTACAGAATTAGGTCGAAGCAGCGTTCTTTCTGGTGGGACAGTCTGGGATACTCTCGCACCTGGTAAAGGTCGCAAAAACGCCAAGACCGAGACTGTGGCATCAGATGAGAACCGCCAGGTCAGGACCTCTAGTCTGGCGCAAGCTTACATCAGCAGGATGATCAAAGTGGACAAACAAGACAAGACCCCCAAGCTTAGCGGGAAAAGTGAACAGAAGATGCCTGAGAGCGAGAAGGGAAGGTCAGACATTAAAACAACGGTGAGTGGCTGTTATTAATAGTCAGTATATTGCAAAATGCAAACGTCAGATTTCATTGTGAGCCTGAGGTTGGAGCTTTCCTTTGTGTTTTCCCTTCGCTCCACAGCTCTTAACACTGTTCAGTTTTCCATGCTCTCTACAATACAGTGAAGTTTCACTACATTGTATCAGATCAAACAGGGAAACACAATGCATTGACCTCTTTGCACAAGTATTTCCGCCTGTCTCTCCATTACATGTCACTCAGTGTCTCACACACACACACACACACACACACACACACACACAGCATCAGATCCCCACCCCCACCTGTTCTGTCTCCAGGTAAATGTAACATCTGAATAGGTTTTGGCCCAGTATTGTCCTTTCTCACTGGTCTTTTCCTTTCCAAAGCTGATTATCCTTGAGGACTATGCAGATCCCTTTGATGCAGAGAAAACCAAGGAGCAGAGGGATGCTGAGAGAACCGGAGTAAATGATGGGTACATGGAGCCTTATGATGCCCAGGTCATTATTACAGGTGAGTTAATCTAACTCAGCAGCTATTCATTATGGAAGGGCCATCATGTGAATGGACTTTAGAGATGAAACACATGCATCATCATCATCGCTTGATTGAAATTCATGATGTGTGGACAGTGCTTTGTACGCAAGAAGATTAGGGTCACCACAAAAATATTATTTGAGTTCTGACTTTAAACTTAGAATTCTGAGAAAAATGTCAGAATTCTAAGTTTAAAGTCAGAACTCAAATAATATTTTTGTGGTGGCCTTCAATTTATCATTCACAACACTGTCCATTTCTCCGTTGTGTCTCAACTTTTGGTAACTGAAGTTTAACTTCAGTTACCAAAAGTTACTACCAATAACTTACTACAGTTATTCTGTATGTTAGACAAGAAAGAACGTTGCACATATTTATCATGTGTTTCTGCAGGAAAACTATCTCACATAGTTAGTAAAGAGTTCTTTTAAAGGGATGTAGAGCTGAGCTAGACCCACAGTCACTCTTCTGACCTTCCTCCCTGCTGGCGGTTGCTATAGGAACAGTGTTGTGCAGGGGCTATGGGTGCAGCTTCCTCTTCCAACTTCCTGTCTCCTGCCTCTGTTTCCTTTGCCCCATTCTCTTGATAGGAAGTTGGCCCCCAGTGCCCCCCCTGCACACATACACATAATACTTTATGGTCACTTATATGTGAAAAGAATCAAAAGACAACCTCCCCCATCCCTCCCCAAACCTGCAGCCTACCCATTACCCCCGCCTCTTGCCCAATCAATTCCCAGCAGTCAGGAAATAGCCTGGTCAGCCAGCCAATCAGCAGTTGTGTTGACCTTTTCTTCCTTTAATTCTATTGTTTGGTCACACAATAGTGCAGACACACAGGCTACCTGTTAGACAGAAAAGAAACACATCAAGTGAAATTCCTGAAAATGTAACAATCTGTCAAACACAATGTCTAAAACAAAATAGATGTGTTGGAATAAAAAAATGTTACAATTGGGTACAATTCTTTGTATTATTCTTTAAAAACAAACAAACTAATCTAAAATAAGGATGCTACAATGATTTAAAGTGATGGACAACCTTCCCACAAAATGTACTGAGTTAATTTTTTCAATTCTGTTTTCTTAAGTTATTAGTAACGTAAATGTTACATATTTAAAAAACAAATCAAGGCAAGTCTGGCATACATCAAATAATAATAAAGTTACAGTATTATTTTATATTACACATTTAAATTTGGGTTGCTTATGTGGTAACACACTAGATAGAAAATAAGT
>OMLM01002226.1:120843-147510 GCA_900302695.1 Helostoma temminkii | reverse complement strand
GAAAGCCACTGCTTACTTATTACCTACTTTAAAAGCCTTGGAAAGTAAAAATATTTCATGGCTAATAGTTTTAAAAAATGCCAAACACACAAAAAAATGAAAATCATTTCATGCAACAAATTGTCAATGAATTTTATCATCGGCTGTTCTCAGCAGCTTGGCTGTATTTCTTTCATTTCACTGGGAACATCTCTGCAATTGTACAGGCTTGCAGCTCAATTGACTCTAGACTGGTGAATATGTATAGTGCTGAGTCTTGAATAATGCATTGGAATCAGATACATTCAGTATGGTGGTGGAGCTCCCATTGTCATGCACAGTTGCAAGCTTTGATGTGAATCCAGAGCATCATATATTTTTTTAAAAACGCACAGCTGTGTGAGCTGTTGTCGCCTGAATACATTAAAGTTTTTTGTAAAATAAAAAAATACAGAGCACTGTATCAATGTGTAAAAAGCACTTACTGTACCTACCAAATAGAAGGGCTAGGGTAAATCAGGAGAAAAGATAACAGGTCATCTCAGTATGTCCATTCAGTAGAAACATCTCTCTTCTATTTGTGGACCTAAAATGTGAACATATAGGAAATATATAATTGAATATTTATAAGTCAGGTCAAATCAGTGGCTTTAAAGTGTAGGTTTCTGTTTGACATATACTAAAAAGCAGGTTGAATTGTGACAACATGAGTTTGATATATATGGATATCAAACTTTATTACTTTTTAAATGGGGTAAAATGAGCAAGAATTAAATCCACTGTCAGCCTTCTGTGATTAAACAAACAGAGAGACAGGCCATAGATGAAGAGAGATCATTGGGAAATATGCAAATGGGGATATGAATACAGATCAGGTTTCTCCTCAGCAAGAGATGAATACATTTATCTCTCATCTATATGCTGATGAACAACAAGGTGCGGTTTTGGCTTTAGCACAGTTGAATGTATAATGCTTTCATAAAGCTTTCAAGGTCGGTTGTTTGAAATGAACCCAACCTTAATAGAAAAAAAATGATAGAAAGCAAATAGATTTAGATTTTGTCCACTGAAATACTCCTGTTCACACATTTTTTTTTACCATGAAGCCTTCTTTCAGGTAAAAATGTATCTTGTGTTACAGCCTCCAGTTTCTACATATTTGGTAGTTTTGTATGATGCTGCAGAAAACACCTTTACTTGGAGTGCCACACAACACCACCAGTGTTTGCCAGTGTTTTAGAAGGTAACCACAGTCAAAAACTGCAAACTTCAAGCACTGGCAGAGTGGTCACAGAGAAGAGCTGGCCGTTTATAGTCCTAAACTGGGTGATTGCTTCCCTAACCCCAGAGCCATGAACCCACCATAACCTTTTTAATGAGACTCTCAGTGTTACAGGTCTCCAGTCTAGTGGCTGGAGGGTATCCAGAAACCAGCTTGACATGTGTGCAGTGATGGCTTTGGAAGTCGCATTGGTGCAAGCCACTGGGTATAAACAGAGGCTCTTTGAACCAACACACCACACTGAATTTATACTGTATTAATTTCAACCTGGCAAAGATGTCTGACTACATATTGCATTTACCTCCACTTGACATTCTGTTTTATGCAACAGCAGTAGCATACAGAACAGCAGCGTACTTTTGTAAATGTAAGCACACCATTTCTATCTGTGGCATTGCCATTCTATGCAAGACACTGAACTGCAAGTGTTAAGCTTATCCATAGCTTAGGGTCTAACCTCAATCTGTCAGTCAAATCCATATTCATTTCTCTTCATCATATTACATACATATGGGTAAAACCTCAAGGTGACACCACACTTCAAATACATTATAGAAATATTAAAGGAGTGAGCACATAAATTATTCACCCACTTTCAAAGGTTGAGAACACTGTATGACATTAGGCCGAAGACGGCATGTTAAAGTAAGACTACAAGACTTACTTGAGAAATAGCACATTGTTCCTCTTGCAAATTAAACTGATAAGCAATAAACTGCACCACCACTGAAATCAGGAAATTTACAGGAAAAATACTGACCTTTCTAATTTCTAACATTACTACAGTTTAATGGTCACAGCAGATGAGCTTACAGAGTAGCAGTAAAAGTGAAAAGGATGGGTTTTACTGCCTAGGAATTTTCACTTGTAAGGAATATTATAGCTTCACTTTTAAAGAGATTTTTATCGGTTTGTTCAATCTAGTCAAAAACTTTAGGCTGGTGAACTGTGTTGATTTTGTAAAAACTGACACCATTTATCATTCCTCCTCATTCCTGCTAGTGAAAATTAGAGGATGTGATTGGAAAAAAAATGTTGGTTTGTTACAGCAGTGATTGACACTGTTCTGACACCATGGTAGGCAAAATGTGAGGATTCAGCACCACCACCAGCATACAAAACATCATTCAGCTTCTAGTGCTGACTGTAACTTCCAGTGGTGCAAAAGACAAGTGATGTTACCAGCAACAAATCATATGAGCTGTTAGTAACATCCCAAGTGAACTTAGTGTTTCCATAGCAGAGTGATACATTTTTTATATGGCAGAGCGTGCCACGTTAGTTTCAGGAGTTGCACATCATGTTAATAATTTAAATTTATTCATTTCTCTCTATAAATATTCCAATGTATCCTTAAGAAGTACACAGCTGTTTGTATTTGTCAGATATATAATTAACCAACATATAAGTAAATGTATCACATTTGGTTTTGGCAGACACTCATTAGTGAAGGGCTTAAATATGGGCCTAAAATCTTGATTCCTTGTATACACTATAAATATGTCATAAAGTGACTTTTACTTTGTTAGTTACAGACCTCATTACAGCTACAGGTGGCAAAAAATGACTGCAAAGTGGATGCTAATGAAATTTTCTGAGGATCAATGCTTTTTCTCTGGCAGGTCTGTGTACTCGAAGACATGTGACAGATGGATAATCAAGTAATTATCAAGCTAATCACGCAGGTAAATTATGAGTCAATATCCTCTAACCTGAGCTTCTGTTGTTTGTCACCTTCTGTCACTGAAAAAATAAAAATAGTGTTGACATGTCATCATGTGTTTTTGAATGTTGAGGCAAAATGGACCAGGAATTATAGGCAAAGTGGTAAAATGACTTTTCAGCACTTTGTTTCAAAACTGTGTGACAAGAGTCGCCCTGTAAAAGCCGACTGAGTGTTGATATGTTGTCATCTCCGAGAGCAGCTTTTGGGAGAGTGCTACCCTGAGCGAGGAGCAAAGAACCACATCACTCTTAAAAAAGGTGGCTGTTTCTTCGGCCGGCCATATGCCTCAGCATCTGCAAGATGGATGTTTCTGTGTGTACCAAAATAAATCTCAGCAATCAATTCTGGGTTTTTTTTTTGTTTGTTTGTTTGTTTTTTTTGCCTTTTTCATACAGTAGGTATAGACTTATTATTCCATAATACTGATAAAACTTACACCCGATAGATTATGTCTTGAATATTTTATGTTATTTTATGTTATTTAATGTCACTTTGTTATAAATACTGCACAAGCAGAGCCGGTTGTGATGAATAAATTTTGAATATACTTTACATTCTGTACAGTACGTCTGCAAGAGTATGGTTCAGAGACTTAATTTAAAAGCTGTCCTGCTGTGCTCTACCTTGGCTTTTCAGTGAGTCATCACTTGCATTTATTTTATGTTCAGAGGCTTAGTGATCCAATTGGTGGCCATAATTGATGGAAACTGAAGTGAAACATATTACATATACATATAAATACATAAAACAAACCTAAAATTCCTACAAAATGTGAACCTAAACCACAATGTTCAACAAAGTTGATTTTTTTTTTTGTTGTTGTTGAACTTGTGAACTTTTAATGGTGTAACACGAGTTTCAATTTTTGGACTCAGAAAGATGCCATACAAACTAAGAGACTGTAAAGACTGTTTATTAAAGATGTAAGGCAAATGTTGGCAGGTGAGGGGACACAGGAATCAAGAACGGAGCAGGTGAGTATAGCTGACTGAATGCATGGGTAAACTGACGATGAATCAATGATAAATGATGAATCAAGGTACTCACCCGCAGACTGCCTGAAAACAAGCTGTGGATATTGTTGGCAGATATCTGGAGAAAACAGGATGTATTGTGGGTCAGGAAGTGCAGTGTTATGCAGCTATAGATTTAGACTGCTGGGGGACCTCCCTTGACACACTGAGCTTCTCTCCTCTTCTCCCCATCTACTCATACACCATTGTGTGCCATTAACTTTGTGTCTTCTCTCTCCCATAGTTGTGCTTTGCCCTTTCTCTCTCTCCCTCTCTTTTGCAAGTATCCCCAACCTTGGAGCTGCATGTTCCTGGAGTGCAGTTGCTGCATCCAACCTGCCCAAGTGTTTTGCTGTTTGTTCTTGTTGTTTTTGTTTTGTGACCAGCCGTTCTTTTTTATCTTTCTTTCCACTGACCCCAGCCAGTAGAGGCAGATGGCTGCCTACCGTGAGCCTGGTACTGATGCAGGTTTCTTCCATTAAATTAAAGTTTTTCATCTCTACTGTCGCCTAGTGCTTCCCCAGGGGGATTTCCATATAGTTTTTTTTAAATCAGTACTCAGTATACTCAGTAAGGCAAGTAAATTAAATTGGTAACAAATTGTCTTGTTAACTTGATGATGATATGTTAACATTTGTTGAAGTTTAAATCAGAAATGACTGTAGTTTTAACATCCTGTCCCCCACCCACTTCTATTTTGCATCCATATATATCCATCAAGTGTTAATCAAAGTGCTATTTGAAGGTTGAACAAACTTGCTGTAAATCTTGCACAAACAGCATAAACACATGGGTTGGGAGGCAGTCACACAGATAGGATTACACAGTCTGGAGCCACTGGAAACACATCAGAACAAGACTGAGTGCTTTTGCGATTGTATACCTGTGTCTTCCAACACAAGGTGATTATGAATCAGTAAGATGCCGAAGTGACTGTCAGTGATAAAACATAATAAAACAGAATTTGATCCCTGTAGTTCTATTACCTAGAACCTGTCAACAGAAAATCACATAAACATAACTGAACTAATATGAATACATATTATATATTAATATCATGTACACATATATAGATGTATAATATGATTACAACTTACATTCTGTAATGCAGTTATAGGTAAAGTCATTTCTATTTTCTATTACATTGATTTTATTCTTATTTAATACAACTTTAATTTTTAAAACTTGTCATAACAGACTTCAATATTGCATATGCTCCATCCAAGGAGAAAAGCAAAGAGTGCCAAAATAGGGTATACTCCTGGCACATGGTATGAAATGATGAATAAATAACCTAACATGCTGTTAGCCTGGGGATAAAACACACACTATTAGCTCTCTTCCATAAAAGTAAAAAATTTAGGAAAGAAGAAAAAAGAAAAACTGTTCTCTAGCATCGCCTGAAACAGATGGCTCCATCGTCCTCTATATGACAAGTCTGACCACCTCTAAAATCCTTTGAGTGTGGCCTAAGCCTTTTACAGTTAACTGCACATGCAAAACACTATCAGTTTCTCTCCAGCACACACATTCTTTCTCTGTCTTTCTCTCTTTTTCTGTCCACCTATTCTCTTTTCCTTGGTATAGCCTCTCTCCAAAAACCCTTTCTAATAAATATTAATGTCAGCTCCCATGTGGCAGGGTAGGGCTTACTCACAGCCAAATGATCCTCACACAGAATAATGAAGGCGGTGGGATCCAGGTGAGAGGACGGAGGGAGGCTTATGTAACTCAGTGCTTTGTCAGGCAGGTTTCATCTCTAATTTAACACCTGGGGAAGGAGATTGGAGATATAGGAGGAGACGTGAGGAATTAGACCCATAACTTGGGAAGATGTGAAAATGGGGGAAGAAAATGCAATGAGAGACTAAGCCAGCAAGACATTTAGTGCATAAACAGGTCTGCAGCCGAGTTTTGGGTGTGATAGATGCGATTAAGTTGCAAATACATCATGAATATACCTGCTGAGTGCATTATACGTTTCCTTTGACTAAACCACAGGGTTTGTGGATATTCACTGATTCAGTAATACCACTCTCATACACTTGACATTTATAGTGCAAGACTGATCAGTCCAAGACATCTGCAAACAACTATCCACCACAGAGCACCCCAGAACTTGAAGAAGCAATTCAACAACTATGGGTTTGTCATGTCTACAATTGTCCCCTGTTGACACATATAAACAAGATGAATGGCTCTGACAGGCAATTTCACTGACACAGAGGATGACAATTTCACATTTTTTGTGTGTTCTATGTGTCTGTGTTGGTCAATCATACAAGAACAGCAAACAACAAGGATATTGATCTTGTCACACAATATGACCTTGATATGATTGCAGATTATAAAATAAAATGTACATATTACACTTTTATTTAATAATAATATATGGTAGATTTTACTTTATGCATGCATGTAGAAAAGCAATTATGGTTACCAGAATGAGACAAAGTGCGTGTCAGAGGTGTACAAGATAAACAAAAAAGCAATAGTATAGTATGTAGCTTTTTTGATTTTTTTTACTAGAAATATGCTACAAAACTTTAATGTGGAGGCGCAATTAAATACCCTTCTTGATTAAAGTGGGCCTTACTTAACAGCACTGTCACTGGTATTTTATTGATATATATTTTTATTTACTGATATTTGATTCATATTTCTGCTTGATTAGAAAGTTTGTAATTTCATAACAAAGGCAATCTTAAGTGCTGGGCAGAGTTTTGTGGTGTATAGCAGAGCATAAAAGAGCACAGCAAAGCAAGGGGGATGAGACCTGAGCAGAGCAAATGGATTTAGTTCAAGTCTCATACTAGCATTAGTTTAAGCTAGCTTAAATACTTGAACTTTAACTTCCATGACAGGCACAGATGAGAGCAATGACCACAGACTATGCTGGAGTAGCTTCAGGACAAGTATCCCTGGATACCTAAGCAAAAGCCCCAACGTAACCCCATAGAATAAGTGAATAAAACCTGAAGACGGCAATTCAGAGATGCTTACGAACCATTATGCAGTTTAAGAAGATCCATCAGGAAGGGTGAGATAAATTCCCAAATTCAGGTATGCAAGGGTTTTGGAGATTTACCAAAGAAGACTCAAAGCTATAATTTCTGCCAAAATGGTTTCTACAAAGTACTGAACTAAGGGCCTAAATACTTGTAAATGGGATTCTATTTTTTAACATTTAAAATCATCTATAATGTAAATTATCTATTTGTGAATGTCTTACATGAGGGGTAGGAAACCCTGATCCCAGAGATCAACCATCCTACTTTCTTTTCAACCATCTCTGCTCCTCAGCTAATTAGAAGCTGTATGTGGAGGGATAGCTGGGAAAATAAGCAGCGCTGTGGATCTCTATACACTAACAAATGAAAAATGTGTGTATTGGAAGTAATGTAATAATGTAGTGTGTAGTGTGAACAGCTATCTAACACATGCACATTAAGGCCCATATTGGCACATAATATAGGCCCCTGTAAGTTTGTATGTATGCATGCATAATGCTTGTGTGTGTTTGCCCTTGTATCAATAACATTTGTTAATGTGTAAAGCGGTGAGCTGAGGACCACAGATACAGCAAGGCCAAGGTCCAGGCAGGGGCCAGATTGATCAGAAGACCCCTACAAAGCCCCAGGAGGGCCACTAATGGAGCTGTCATCATGCCACGTCCTTGCTGTCCAACAGCATCCTTTGCTGTCACACACACATCACTTACATATCACATACACACACACACACACACACGCAGAGTCCTTACTGGTCTCAGCTACTCAGCAGTTTCTCCTCTCCTCAGCTGGAGTTAGTACAAGAGAGAGTTCAAAGGCACATCTGTGTCAGACTCACAAAACACTGTCACCTCGACAGAATGTAAAATAAAGGAACATTCAAAGGCAAATAAAGCTGTTCAGATTTTACATCCTGTTTTCAATGCTCTGACCTCGGGAATCTGAAAAGGCTGTGAAACGCAAAGCAACAAAGACTGCTAGGCCACAAAACACTTTGCATGATTGAGATTTTGCAGAACTGTCAGACAAGTCACAACTGATATTTAGAAGGAACATTTGAATTGCTTTTACATTGTGACTGGTTGTTTCCACAGGAAGCCGAGTGGAGGCTTGGAAATAAAGTGTTGAAACTTTCTGACAGTATTTGATCTGAAGGTAACGGTGAGAAGAACAATTTAAACCCGTTGCCTACTTAACTCTACGTTTGTTCTTATGTGGAAGAGATCCGAAATCAAAAGAGAAACTTGTACGGTTTAACCTACAGCCTTAGCAATGTACAGTAAATCCCTGCATCCAGGTCAGGGCCTAAGGGCTTTATATGTGGTGCTTTTTACCAGATCAGCTGCTTGTTTCTCGTTTTGTCCTTGGAAAATAGAAGCTTCTCTTTTGCGTGTAAGTGCAGCTGTGTGTGTCCATTTGTTCTTTTATGATTTATTAATGACAAGTTCAGGAATTTAATTTGGCCTGGTAACATCTGTAAAACATTTTCTCTCTGTTTGCGTTCCTCTGTCTTTTTCAATTTTACTCAGAAGACATTAACAAAGGATTGCTATTATAATTAATTAGGAAATTCAATAGAAGCTCCATAAATGGTAGTTGGGGTGACAGATCAGTTATGTAATATCCATTGAAACTGACTACATGCACAGACCACAAGAATTAGCATTAGCCTATCCTAAGGAGGGGATCTGATGTTTCTCATCTAGCCTGTCTCTCTTAGGCTCTTCCTTTAGATGTCATGCAGGCTCAGGGGTGTCACTGACTCTAACCTTAGCAAAGGAGCATTTAGCAGTATTTTGGACTGGAAAGATATTGATGAAAACTCTGCAGTTATTCATGCAGACGTTTAATGTCCGATACTTTTAGCTCTCTGTGAATAACTGGGGAAATAAAATGAAATGGATGGACTAATATAGATTTGTGTGTTTGAATGAAGTGTAAACTATTTATCTATCTTTGATTATTGAGTTACATTATCTGACATGATTTATAACAGTGCCATAACTGTGAAGGAAATGCTTTCCCTATATATACACCTGCTGAAGGTTAATGGACTGTCATTGCTCCACATAGGCTAGCAAGCTGTGGTTATTTTAAGGTGAATCTAATGGTTGAGTTTGGCTCCCTGAGTAGATAACACTAGCCAGCAGCTGTCTAAAAATGTCAGGTTGATGTTAAGAAACAAGTAGCAAGAGCGGATAAACTGGTGTTATTCTGGTCATCTGTGCTGAAACAGATAATAAAAGTGTGTTGCCCAAGCCCTGGTTATTTGAAGAATCTGATACTGACCATTTATAAATAGATTTGATAATGATTTTTTTAAATAATTAAAACAACGACAACACAGGCCTTATTTTAAGCCAGCTGCTCCTATGCAGTATAGCTACTGTTATATTCTAGCCTTAGCCTCTGCAACAACCCACAAAGATCAATGGATTTTCATCAAATCCTTTCTTATCAAATGTTGTACTTAAAGGTCACTATATGGCCAACATCTTGACAGCCTAACAAATCAACAAATGTGATTGTTTAGCACTGCAGTAATCCATGTTTCACACCTCTTCTATGACGTGAGGAGAAGTGTGAACTGTACTAGTATGTACTCAAAGAAAACATCCTGCCAGTAAAATAATCTAATAGACCAAAAGTGCATCCAAAATACACAAAGTGAGTCAGTCTATGTTGAATGGGAGGAAGAGAGCAAAATTGCTATCCTGCAGATACACTCCAAATGTCAGGTCTGGTAAGAAGAAGTCAAGGCTGCCTTGACAGAGCAATATAATTTGAACCCAATTTTGTGACTCAACTAGATATATCTTCTCTTTTTCCTTCCGAGCGAGTGGAAATATCTGCCAGTGTCATTTTTAGAGGAGAGGAGGGAGGAAATGAGCCGTGGAAAAGACGGATTTGGAAGATGGGATGGTGTTTGTGTGCTTGTGTGTCTATGTGTGTGTGAGTGTATGAGACAGATAACTTCTGTATATGAGCATCAGGGACTAGGGCTCTATAAGAAACAGGCTCTGAATGTGTGGGGACAGTATAAATATGACACATATGGTTACTACATATCCGAAAAGGAGCATTTATGCATATGTCATAGCATGTGAGGAAAGAATGTGAGAATGTGTTGTCATCCATGACGTCCCACTTGGGTGTCAGAGTGTCACCTGGCACTTGTTTTGTCATGTCAGCAATGATAGTGCCAACGTGTCAATCACTGATTTCTAGGTTGCATCCGGGTCCCACTGCAACAGGGAGAGATGACACTGGCGGTAACGTATTGCACTGTTGGAAGTACCACAACTTTGAAGAGCTTTTGAGCACCTGACAAATATGAAAGATGAATGGCAAAAATGTGTGTGTGCATTTATACACGCACTCAGAAATGTGGTGTGTTTGTGTCAGAAGAACAAGGAAGTATCTTGAGAAAGAGGAAGTGAGCAGGCATATATTGACGTTTGACTGACAGTCAACTTGAGGGAATCATGAAACATTCAGGTGGATTCAATGCAAGAAAATGTTTGGAATCCATGAACATATCGGGGTCCAACAGTGATAGACTATCCAGAACTGTGATACATTTTAGATACCCACCAACTTCCTGAACTCTTCAAAAAGAATCAGAACAACCGCCAGCTATCGTTGCCTTGCTGTCTGACTTTCTGCTGTTTCCCCTATTTCGCAGTAATGTCAAGGCTGCAAAAGACGCATGAGGTATTGATCAGAGTCCCTTTGACACAGCTGCATCTGTGTTGAAAAGAAGATTGTGATAGGGAGGAGTAAGATGAGGATGGAACCTGAATGAAAGGGAATGTCAGGAGTATGAAAGGAAACAAAGAAATATTAACAAGGAATAAAAGCAAGAAAAAAATGAAAGGGGGATGGGGAGAGCAAGATGTGAAAATCAGATAAATGCAGCTGGTGTCAGCTGGCGCTCACTTCCTACAGGGGTAAAAAGAATAGATCCACAGCCTCCCACCTGCCTGCCATCAACTGGTCAATAGGGAATCCCTATTAAAGTTTCTGCCTTGCTGGCTGTGGATATGGACTTGACACAACGGACCCACGGGAGGTTATTGGCTGCACTCTCCTTCAATAACCGCTACCCATCTCCCTCTAGCTCTTCTCTATCAATCAGCTCTGTCAGCCAAGTTTGGGAGTTCACTGTTTGTCTTGGCCCCTCCATCTTTTCTTCTCTGTTTTTCTGCCTCTTTTCTTAGTTTCACATGCTCTCTCTATGTTCTTTAACACATTTCAGACTTCCGTACCTGATTTTACTTGCGTCAGATGCTTTGTTTCATCTCCCCTGGCAGCCTGGCTTTCACACCCTTATTCAATGCCTTCCTTTTCCGCTCTCCCTCCTCCGCTTTTCATCTCTCCATCACTGCATCCTCTGGTCCAATCCACAGCAAACGATTCTATAAAGCTCACTATTTGTTACCAAAGAGACAGTGGCCTACACACAAGTGACCTGTTCATTCATGCTACACAAATAAAGAGCAAGAAGAACATCAAATGTCTCATTTTTGTGAATGTCTCAAACACTTCAAGGCCTGAACACACAAGTGGACACAGTTTCTTGTTACACTCACAAGTCAAGGTCTTCTTTTTCAAACTTAAGCACAGGAATCAAAATCTTACTTGTAAGAGGAGTAGCCATGACACAAGTTTGGATTAGAGGAGAGTTGGTACTAAAATACTGTGTATTCTGTGACAAGGTAAGCATTTTGCTTTATAGTCTGACTCACAATAAACTACAATACCCATACCCATGTTTATCTAAATAAAATGATGTTTTAATAGTAACAGTAGCCTATTCCTTTAACACAGGAATAGGCTACTGTACATCAGAGTCTGGCTACAGGTAATATTTGTTAGTAGGGTCAATTATTTGTTGGTACTTTGGCTTCCTGAAATAAGTTTTTCAGGTGCATTGTCTGCAGCTGAAACAGGAATTACATTATATAACCTAAAGTTTTCTTTACCTAACAGAGTATTGAACCCTCCCTTATTCCACCAGCACCTTCCACACAGGCCTCAGACAGTCAATATCAATATTCAGCTACAAACTGTACTGAACACTGTACTGCATTTATTGGAAAGAGAAAAAAGTAAATAAAATAGCATGTACAACTAAATCATGCGTATTCAGTGAAGAAAAACTAGGACAGATACATTGCTCCATTTATTTATTTTTTATGCAGTTTAATATATTCTACTGTCTGTCATAAAACCACCAGGCTCCTCTCCATCACCAGCAAAGATTGAATTTTGGGGGAAGAGAAGGGGAAGGGGAAGAGAGAAAGAATGATTGAGGCAGATGGAGAGAGAGCAGGCAGAAGGTGGTAAGGGGCGGGGGTCACCAAATCGGTAAATATGTGCATGTAAGCTTACTGGGACAGGAGATATTTGATTTCTGTTCACCTTGTGCACACTTTCCAAAGCAACTAGTATGTGAGGACAGATGAATTGAGAGAAAAATAGCTTTAAATCTGACAATATGAAGCCCATTCTGCTGATACTCAATATTTCTTTAATGCTTTAAAAGTATTATCTCCTTTCCTTAATTCAATGGGCCATCAGAGAGACACAGATGGGCTGTTTTTCCTCATTCATATCGCCCATTACATTCTCCCTCTCCTTCTGTGCTCCCCTTCTCTCCTTCAGTCTAGGATTATAGAGCACTGCATGTGATGTAATGAATCAGTGGATATAGTAAATATGGGACTGGGAGTGTGCTTGGCGACCTGACAAACCTCCTGCAACAACCCCACACTGCTCACTCTTCTCCACCAATGCACTGCCAAGAAATAGAAATGAGATCTCATCGTACCTATCCTATCACAAACTCCTGGACACACACACACACACACAATTTATTCCCCTATCATGGCGTGATGTATTACATTATGGCTCCTTGTCTAAGTTGCACACATCTGTACACATGATACAGTAGCTATTACAGCTACCTTACATGTGCTGACTGGATTTGCTTAGACACAGGAATAAACATACATTAGTTAGGATGCAAGGAAGTTTTGAAGTATTCCAATTCATGCTTTGTTCTTCTATGGTACATTATCTTGTAATTATAAGACAGTTAAACATAATTATCCAGATCTCATAATAAAATATTTTCTCATAATTATAAGAAATCGTAATTATAAAATAAGGTAATTATTTATTTTCTTGCTTGACTGAATTTCTACAGAATGAATTTTTTAGACCGCTATTTCTCCAAATCAAAAATAGAGAAAATTTACAAAATTCCTGAAAACATTTCTGGGTCTCTGAGCATGTACTGTATTTTCACTTAAGTATTTGTCAAACAGTAAACACAAAAAATTAAACAACTTGACATTAACATTTATAAGGAAGAAACAGGCTTGTGATTAAAAATGCAGAGAGACCCACAAAGATAATATTAAAAGCTTTATATTATTCATCTGCTCTAAAACACTGCTCTCTCTGGAAGGAAATATGATCAGGATTAAGAAATGATATATCTAGTGAGGATAATTTCTATTGGCTTGTAAAATATTACCACCCCCATTCAAAACACATCCAACAAGACCTCAGTGTTGAAAGCTCTATTATACTATGATGAATAAGGGGGAGTAAAGCTGTCTTCCCTGCTATCTCAGTGTAGGAGACTACCACTCTAGGCATTCTGAGTTTAGTCGGCATTCATATGACACAATGGACTTCATGTCAAAGTATATTAGTGATAAATGCAACTGAGAGCAAGTCATGACAGGGATCACAAAGGTGGAGGTTGTGTATATGTGCTGTTGTGTGCATGTGTGTGACTTCTGCATCAGAGACATCCGCGCCGCATCTCATCAGTATTCTAAATGAGTGTGTCCTGTTTCCATCAGACGCTTCATGCCCACCCCAAGCCTCCATCTCCATAATGCAAAGCACATGTGCGTCCATGCACAGAAGCCTCCACCCAAATTATGTGCATGCATGTGTTTAACAGTCAACTTTGAAGCAAGCAGAAAGACTGCAGTATGATGTAGGCAATGGTAAAGCGTGCAATCACGAACTGTGGCTGTAATATGCAGTGAAAATGCAATTCAAACACAGACATTAGGGAGAGCTGATGTCTTGCATTTCTTCTTCAAGTCAAAACAAAATAAAGTTTATACTTAAGATTTTATATTCTGAACTAAACTAAACTAACAGTATGGATGTGAAACCTGTAGATGATTGAATCTCTTGCTTTCAGATTCAACCTAAGGGTTATATAGCCCATAACAAGATAATGTTCCCAGTAGGTTGTTTGGGAACATTTTGAAAGACACTGCATACAAATATGTCCTACACATAAGAATAATAATGCATGTGAGGTAGACAGCTGACATCAGTTGTGAACTGATAATTTAAACTGGTATTTGAAGAAGCGCTGTTTTTTAACATGACGTACCAGCAGTGTTTAGCTACAGTTAAAGCCACTGACATGTGTGTGTGTGATGATAGTTAACCCTAAAACACATGAACTATCATGCAACTCAGACACTAACAAAATAATCAATGTTAACAACTTCAGTCACTTAACAACCCTGATGAGTGCACAATGTTAATGTCTAAGCTTTTCCCATAAACAGGGTCTATAATGACAGAACTGAAAAGAGGTCTGTCACATAGAGAGCAGAGAATCACGAGCCTGTGTAATTAGAATCAATATTTCACTTTCCCCTTTTCTGCCACTGCTCCATTCAAACGTCCTCTCACAACTATCGAGAGAACTTCCAAATCTCTTCAGGGTCACAGTAATTGGAGTGAGATTTTTTTCTTTGTCCTGCACACTCTCACCAAAATCTCATCAGCTAAATGCAGAGGAGACTATTCTTCTAGAGGTAATTGTCTTCGACTGCCATATGAAGTTTTTGCTGCCCTTTTCCAGGTGCTGCTATTGTTCTTGTGGGCTGGTTATTTTGGGGAGCAACAGGGCCTTTTGGTCATTGAGTATATGAGCAGCAGACAATGAGAGAATCATGTTATTTATCCCCCTGGCTATAATGGAGCCTATTAAAGGTCTGAAACCTAATGGCTGCACTCAGTAAGTGGATGAGCAATAGGACTTGCATTTCCACAAGTGCTGGCAAGAATAATTATAGGAGTTCTTGAGTTTCTTCAGTTGGATGGTGAATTTAATCACCATTAAACATGGAGCTGCCCCTTGTGCGAATGTGTTCATTCAAATTCTTTGACTGAAGGTAATTACACCCTGCTGTTAATGTAATGAACTTCAATTGCACATGTTCAAATTCATTTTCACTCCCCAGGCGATATTCTTGATGAATTCATCGCAATTAATATGTACATACATCATCATCATTTCCAGCATAGCCACCAATACCAATCACCGATCACTGCCATCATCAACACTCTCGTCATAATAATTTTGACTGTAATAATTATCATTGATCAGTATTGGTATGACCGTCATAATCATCGTCAACATCACTTCTGTCGCCGTCACTGTTGCTGTCAAATGTAGAACTCACATCACTTTAAACTTGTGAAGTGAATCACAGTCAGTGTCAGGCAGGAGATTGCTCTGGGACATGGTAAAGATCATGGCTACCTAAACACGTCTTAGCTCCAGCACAGTCACACTACAGCTGCACATTTCTATCTGTGGGTGTCACCCACAGAGGCATAGATAATAGCGGTTGTGAATGGCTTCTCTGTCACTCTGCCATTCCCGTCTCCCTGGCTGGGATTTAATGTGACACTTATAGCTATTGCATGGCTTAGCCCCCAGATAGCATGGAGCCATGCCTGAATGGAAATGAGATTGTCATCTGTCAGTTTCCCATCAAACAACTGGAAGACTGACAAAGTGAGTGGGGGAAACATAGAGAGAAATAGTGGGTGATGGAGAGGAAGAGGAAACCTGTAAATGGCTATTATTTTGGATCCCCATCATTGATGCCCTTATCTGAAAACGGCAATGCTAGCATGGCTCATATGGCACAGAATACAAATGTGGACAGACATGAATCATTTACTAATCTCATGCAGGTCTATCACCCAGTGGGATTTTTCATTTTTGCTACATGATGTAACCAACTGGTGGTGCACGGAAGGCAAAAAAGCAGCAGGTTTGCAGGTCTGTATATCACTTACATGTGACTCAAAGAAAGGGAGAAGAACAGCCACTACAGAGTGAATTTGCAGCCCACTGAGAACACAATACCCTTTTGTTATTTCATGATGTGTTCCTCAGATATAAAGTTAGGTGTGTAAGTATTTGGACAGTGAAACATTTTCTTCTCTTCATTGTTTTGGCTCTACTCCAGCACACTGGATTCAGAATGAAACTATGACTATCAGGTTTAACTGTTTCCCTTTAGGTTTAAAGGAATTTGAGTTTGTCGGATTTTCATTCCTGTCATCTCTCCGTTTTCATCTGTACATTAAAAACATAAAATTGCAACTTTTTCTTTACTTTGTTAATTTTTCTCATTACTTAAAATTTTGAAAACTTACTAAAACGGGGTCATCATGCACAAAATGTCATCAAAAATTAAAAATGACTAAACTACACTACACCCTCAAACTCATTCATCGTTTATGTATTTGTATGCAAAATCCAAACAACAAAAATGTCACCTTTTAAAAACCTCCCAGACTGTCCTGCTTGAGTATAATTCCTAGATCATTCTAAGGAGTCTTATCCAAGCTTCTTGAAGGTGACGGCAGAAGGGAGCAGAACGTCAGTGAGCTGAAATCAAATTAGCATCACAATAAATCAGCAGTAGAGAGACAGCAGTCAGAGTAAAGGTGAAGGAAGAAGGCCATGGATTTTCTGCCATAGAGGTGACTTGCTGTCAGTCAGTTACCTGGGGGAGTGCCATATACGAAGACCTCAAAGGGACATACACACCCACACACGTACAGCACACATGCACACTAGCTACTAAAGTTGCAGGTAACAAAGGCATATACAGTGTCACACACATACACACTTTCTTCCATGTATTGATTCCTCAAAAATAAGAAATCATTGACTGTGGCTAAGTTGAGTGGGTGTGCTGACAGGACATCAATATCGATGTCCCGCAACAGTGAGAGCAGAGCTCACTAATACACAGTAGGTACCGTGAATTACATTATTGCGAGCGGGGGCGCGCACACACACACATACACATACCAGTTGGTAATTAGTCAGCCTGACAGAACATCCCATGGCAAATGAGGACAACTACAGCTGAATTAGACCAGAGAAGCTATTGCTGCAAACATACACAGTCACAAACTTACACACAGTCACCAGGGATAGTCTCCCCTCCCCTCACACAGCATGAGAGCCTAATTAAGACACAGAGATAATTGGGAAATTGGGAGGGGGGGGTCACTTTGAGCGTATGTGTGTATGTGGCTATGTTTATTTCAAGAGATGTTCAATTACTCAAAGAACAGAACATGTGCAACAATACTTTCCTATGGGGGGTCACACAGAAAAGAAGAAAGGTACTGATGGAAAGAGAAAGGACAGCAGGTCACTGACACAAACACATACACAGGGACACAAAAACATACACCGAAGAGATATATGGCAAATTTAGAAAGAGAGAGAAAGAATGAGAGGTCACAGTAGGAGAGAGAGTGGGAGAAGGAGGGATGGAGGGTGAGAGAGAAAAGAGAGAACACCAGATGAAAAATTAGGTTTCCTTGCAGACAGGCCTCAGACGACACTACACATTCCCAACACAGCACAGCCTTGGGGATACACGAGGAATTTTGGGTAATGCGGTCCGACATGCTACAGCTCAGTGGCCCCCTGACTGGCTGCTCTGATTGGGCCGACAAGCTCACGGGAGGGGGGGGGTCTCATCATGAAGACCCCTGATTGGCTGCAGCATTTCTTGAGGCAGACTGTGAGATCACAGTCTATGTAGGTTTGTCCTCACACTAAGGTCGATAAGCAGCTGAAACTAAGCTACGCAGCATTTATCAACACCAAGTGATAGGATGGTCTCATTCCTGCTCTAAAAATGGATAAGATCTTGTCTTAGCTACGCAGAGAAATTGTGCTTCTTATCTCATGGCAAAATCTTACTACTTCACTTTAGGTCATCATATTATTGAAAGATGTTTTTGCAGGAATATATAATAAACATATTCAGTGTGTACTCTGCAACACTCAATGCACATACGGGAAATAGATATATACAGCATTATTTCCAGCAAACACAGTGACTGTGTCACATCATTATGTGACAGTATGTCATTACACACATCCTAAAAAGTAATTTTGACAATGGACAAACTGTGACCCAGAACCAGGATGCAACTTCTAAGGCCAAAAGTATCAACTCATTATAAGAAAATACATGCCATAACTACACATAGACTTTCCTGTGCATCACAGATTATATCATGGAAGTATACACACATTTATAACATTGAGCTCTGTGCAGATTTCCACAAAAACCTCAGAAAACCATATGAAGTCATATTAGTGTAATACAACAAATGATAAATTGAGAAACAGAGTGCTCAGTTGTGGCCCAGTCCTCACTGGCATTTTTAAAAAAAAAGACATATCTTTAGTGCAAACCCTTTGGTTACAATGTCACATTCATGACATAAGATAACACAAGTATAATTTTCATTTTCACCCAGCGCATTTGTGCGTAGTCAAATGTTTAAGGCTATGCCTCACCTCTTCCCCTGCATGTATTTGGATCCTATTTCTCGCCACAATTTCTCTCTACTTCACAAATACAAACAGTGCTGTTATGAATATGCAGGCTAATGAAGGATACATCTTCTGCGATTAACATTTTCCCAAGCCTGGGAATCATCTGCGGGTTCAATTATCACTCAGGAGCCCACCTATTGTTCAGATGGCACAAGCCTGCTAAGTGGAGGTTTATACCTTCAACATTGTGCATTAGTGCACAATGTAGTATCAATTATGCAGGTGGCAGCAATTACATATTTATGTATTCTGATAATTACTTTTTTTAATATGGCAGATGTCAGCCTCATTTATAGCAGTTAATGAAAATGACTGACAGCCATTTTACTGTGGGAAGTTCATTGGAGTACATGTCTGAGAGTCAGTTGTGCGTGGATGAGTTTGGCTGTGTTGTGAATGAAAATGATGTCTGCTTTATTGATTAGTAACATGGAGTTGTAATTTTCACTGTAAGGATCATGAATTTGCATAATCATGCATGAAATGCTGATTTACAAAATGGCTGCTATACATTCGTCCCCTATATATAGAGAGAGTTTTTTTTATTAACAAAGCGCGTCAAGCTGGTACCTACACAATACAATATGTAGTCTATATTGCATCACATCGTTATTTTCCACTCAACTTTGTAAGGTTGTGAAAGCCATAGAACATGCTAACCAGCTCCATGTTGTCAACCGATTCTGCAGACCTTTTGCACAACCAGAGCCATATGCTATAAAAGGAACTAACTGGGGCAAAAGTTGGCAGGCAAGGAATCATCAGCATGAGCATCAACACTCCTGAAGAGTAAAAGGACTACTCAAATTCATGATGGCATTTTGTCCAGCTACTGACATCTGAAAAGTGAGTCACCAGCTGTGAGTGGCATCTCCACAAAAGCAGCCCAGGACAGAATTGACAGCAATTCAAGAGCAATTTGTTCTTATTTCTGGGGAAAAAAAAGGTACGTTTACTCTCCACTCATTTGTACCAATGTAGGACTCATCATAACACGCCCCTAGGAGAATGACTTCACACACTAATGTGGTGGTCACATTTCTACAAATATCTCTAGAGTAAAAGTAGAAATAAAATTTGCGCACATGGGCAACGTCATCATAGGATGTAGCCTCTGCACACTGAAGCCCTTTAACATAGTTTCTTTGAACCTTCCTGTCATGCATCATTGCTAATCCACTTGTGTGTCAAGAATTTCCCGAGGTGCGTGAATTATTTGGTGACCATCAGGAGGAATGCTGTTGGCTTTGAAAAATGATTGTTGTCATCACTGAAGATATTTCTGAGATTCAGTGTAAATGCAGATTTTATGAAGCATTTGCAAGAAGACTAACCAGAGGGAAATAACTTCAAGTATAATTGAATAAAAACACAGGAGGCCTTCAGTTCCACTAAGCTCTTGCTATGATGTCTCCATATCAATTCCTGCCTGACTGTTGGGAAGTAAGGACAAGTAAGGATTTTTTTCATAATTTTTTAAATGTTTTTAAAATGACTATGGAATGCAATCATTTAGAAAATGGACACAGTTCCAACGAAACAGCCTGCATCAGTATTCAAAAACAGAAGTTTGTTTTACAAACTACTGGCATAAGTCTTTGGATTACACCATGTTCTTTTGTCCTTGATTTACATGGTTTTTACCACTCATTTGTTTTATAAAGTACAAAGTTTCTTGACAGATAATTAGATATTGTGAATACAGCCTTATCTGTGAAACTTATTGGCTATGAAGTGCAAAATTGGGAATGACTCCCCTGGGTGCAGGCCAACACTTCTGTCCAGGCTTAGTTAAGTTTATGGAGCTTGTGCATCGCATCGACTTGGAAGAGGAGGTCATCACTCAGACAGAGAAAACTGAGTAAATTAGTGTGATGTTAACAAGACACGCAGGGACTAGTGTGATATCCATGAACCTTGGTTTCTTTTCATTCTCCTGTGTCAGTGGGTTGTTGACTTGTTTTGATGGAAGGCAAAGTTAAGGGCATATGTAAATGATCTCTGATCGATAACTGCCAGCACACAGAGAAACCAGGCCTAGGCTTTGGCTGCAATGCATTCCTGTTTTCAACCATGGATGTCTGCCCTAAATTGAAAATTCAATACTCATTTATGGAGCTCCAGATATTTTGATTAATTAAAACTTGATCAAGCTATCAGTTTTTCACCCCCTTCCCCCACTGGTGATTCATGTGGTAGAAAAGTGGAGTCCATCTCCCTTACTGTCTGCTGTCTCATTTGCGCATTCTCCTTCGCCAGCTTTAAGCTGAAGGAAAAACTCCAGAATGAAAGAGATGTCAAAGAGAAAAAAAAAAACTGTGACAAAAATGACAGGCCAGTGTCAAAACAATTCGCCTGCAGTAATTTTTGTGCAAAGCAGCTTTAACATGGTGACAGAAATGCACATACAGTATTCATTAGATCTCAGGAGCTTCTCAGATGGGTTTCATGTGTGAACTGGTGATTGACTGGCTTATAATTGTCTTGGTCATAAATCGAGCAACACTGACAAGGACAAAAAGGACATTCAACAAAGGCGTGAAATGTGAGAGAATGCCAAGACTCACACTGTGCTAACAAGACTCGCCAGTAAACAATGCCGTCCCAGTATCTGCCTTATTTGACAAGGAAACAACAGAGAATATTTAATAAATTAAGCAAACAAGGAACCAATCGCAGAAATAATAATTAAAAAAATGAACATGAAAATAATGTTGGTTGATAATCCTCATGATGACTTTCAAATGCAGTTTATTCAAGAACATTTTTCTCTTCAAAACAGTAGTGTTCTGGAGGTGGCAGAAATAAGTAGACAAACAAAGTTAAATCTGCTTTTGTTAAATGAAAACTGTGCCAAAGCTGTGTTTGTTTCGTGACTCACTGAGGCTTAATGCTTTGACAGGTAAGAAGCTTATCCTGTCATACAAACATTAGTTTAATAAACAGCTAATTCTTTATATGTCACATTCTACAGCCATGTGACCAGTTATTGTTTAAAATCAGCACCTTGGACAGCACCTTCAACGACAACAACTTGCTGGAAAGTTGGTAACTTATGAAAGACAGAGGAAGTCATTATTGTGTATGGCTAGTAATTAAGTACAGCAAATTGCAAACGGTTATTATCTTCTAATTAAGTCTTTGTCAGTATTCACCTCCCTCTCCCCCTGTTGTATCATCATCATCACCACCAACAACATCCTGCTCTTCATCCTCTGTAGTGTAACTACCCCCTTTGTGCCCTAATTCCTTCACAGGGGCTCTGCTGCACATTCTATCACAACAGACCTCCTTATTCTTTCCCAACTTTCACATTTTAACTACTTTCTCCACTTCTCCCAGGGCATCTTAGCACACAATCATCCCAGAGAGCAATATGCTGGTTCCTTCCATTGGGAAAAACAGCAGGAAATTGATGGATGAGCTAGCTGGAGCTTACCATTTCCCAAATCACATCCTGAGGATCTTAAAAGCAAAGTGGATGAAAACAGTATGGGGCTCTGCTGGCATCAATCTGCCCGCTGCCCGCCCCTGACGGATGGCCCAAACAACTATCCATAATTACCTGCTTGTTAACACAGAGAGAACATGTCCCTCCAACATGCCTTCCGGTATCTGTTATGCCCTGTTATTTTTGTGGGAAGCTTAAGAATATTTCTCTTACTGTAATGTATCATGTTCTGCAAGACATGCATCAGTCATCAAACTTTGGCTTAAGGACAACCCTGCTACGGTCAATGTAATGGAATGCTGACCAGAAACTGCGGACACACAGATTGATGCTGGTGTGTTGATTTACACCAAGGTACACCCGCACAGGTTAGTAGAGGCCTGACAGCTTTATTGATAAATTAAGTATGTGGCTACATGAAAAGCATAAATCTCTCAACTCCTCTTAATGCTTTTTCATCCTTGAGCATTCCTCAGAGCTAATCTGAAGTGGTGGCTTGAAGTACCGTCAGTCTGAAAGCTCCTGAGTCTGTTTGTTTTACTGGTGTCTGCAATATTGGTTCGGGATTAGAATTCAGCAGCAACAAGGTCGCAAAATACATGCCTTTCAAAGTTCACTGGACTGGAACTTCTCGTTAAATTCAGAGTCAATGTTTAGCTCACTTTGATGTCTTAGTTCAAATGTTACCGAGTGGATCTAAGTGAAATTGATGCAAAAGAATGTAGTTAAAGTCAAAGTTTTGACTATAAAAACTGGTCAGGCCTACCACAGCAAATTAGTGGCAGAACAGACTATGTAGGTCACAGACACCCTTTCAACATCCACCATCGTTATTTGATCAGAGTTAACAAAGCTGATCAAATAACGAGCAAACTCAAGCAGGAGGGAAACAAATCTTAAACCAAGGGCCTGGACCAATCCATCAGGGAGCCGAACAGGACGAGAAGGGGAGCGTCAAAGGAAATTAAATCAAAGGGAACAGCACAAGGACTCAGATAGAGAGATAATGTCCACACCCCCTCCCCACACACACATTCCTCTTCACATTCCTCTCCATCTTCTCTACTACCAGACAGATGGATGCACTTTTGAAGAGGAGTCCAAGGAAACTTTTAATGAACAAGAAGCTGGCTGAAGAGCTTTTTGAATTATCTCATGGTCGATAAGCACCCCATAGTGCAAATGGCACTGCAAAGGGCTTTGGTCAGATAAACAGCATCTTTTCAGAAGCAGAACAGTGGAGGGAGCTGACACTCGAGGAGAGATTAGCAGGGTCTCTTTCCGGGGCTTGTCAGGCCCATTGGACAGGAATTGAAACTGTGAAAAAGCTTTTTAAGAAGAGGAGGAGGAGTCACTGCCAAGATGTCTCATTTAAATGTTTTCACCTCCGTTTTAATTTGAAAATGCCTTGCATGCCATCGTTACCAGCTAATTAAAGAAATAAGAGGCTAAATGAACAGAAAAAAAAACATAACATGACATCGAGATCAAGGTGCATTTTCATCAAAGTGTCTTATTTTCTTTGAGTGACAGAATCAATAATAGTACTGTCTGGACAATTTCACATACTATACTCTGACAATAGTTTATTTACTACAGAAGCACAGTCTTTATAATTTAACTATGACAATATTGCTATAGTTGATTTTGCAGAAAGAAAGAATTTTAAAAATGTCTGCATAGTACAAAAAAAATGTTGGCACTGAATACAATTTGCAGCGTGTCAAGATAATTGAATATCAATGTTCTTGTCTACCAAAACTGGATTATGCTGTTTAACATGGAAAAATACATTAGGTTGTAAAATATGTGCAATCATGAGAAAAGAGCACTGTCACACTGGCAAATAATTAAAAATTTATAGATGGAATCAGTCAGAGAATCCAAACTAAGATCAAAGGCTATGCCCTCTGACCTTTGAAAGCATTGTCACAATCTCTCTTCGATATTCTTGGATTAATTAAGGGTTCACATGGAAAGTGTGGCAATTACATCAAGGTTGGACATCAAAGGTGGGGGTGATTGATTAGTTGGTGCTCAGGCATGTAAAGCTAACAAACAAGTAAGATGGATTCCCTAGTCTCACAACCTGGAGGTAGTGAACCCATTTATACAAACTCATGGGATTATTAATGCCAGCGTGGCACACACACGTGCAGCATGTGTGTTTTTGCTTACAGGGTGAAGCTAGAAAGACAGAATATACAAAAGAAAGACAGGTCTCTAAATTTTCAACCTGTATACATACTTGTTCTAATGCTGTGTCTACACAGAAGGCAAATCATGAGCAGCATGTTAGCAGCGCATTAGCAAAGTAACAGCAGAAGCCAGTCAGAGCCCAATACACAACTTTGGTAAAAATATGCCTTGGGTCACTTTGTGTTTTATGTGTAGACAGTGTACTATGTCAGCACACACCTTAATAGATTCTAGTTCCTACACATCTGCAGTTCTGGTCCCTGCATGTATTGAATTTTTATATCACAACTCAGAAGACAGCGAAGATGCTTATTGTTCTGTGATGGTTATTATTTGGCATTGTGGACACAATGCTGTCTTCCATTTCACAATTTAGGCGAAAAAAATTTCTATTACAGATAACTATTATAAAATAATCTAAAAAAAAAAACTAAACTTGTTCAATATAGCATCATAATGAAACATGAATAGTTTTTTGTTAGTTATTACACTTTTAAAATAGCATTCAAATAAAAAAAAAAGCTGGAGCAGAGGTCTGACAACAGAGCGTCTTCATTCATATCATAATTTTGACAATCGACAAGTATATTTTGTTAATCTCAAAATGTAAGACATGTGACATAAAGACACCATTTCTTCATTTCAAACAATCACATTATCAGATTAACCCAAACACTGTACTCTTGAGCAAACAACAAAGCAGCAGGCAATGTAGTTGTAACACATGCCAAATTAAGCGACCCACAACAGAATAGATGAACCGATAAGTTTGACAGCCACCTGGATTTTAGTACTCACCTGATTCCAGTGAGTTGTTTTACATTTGTATGTTTTGGGCAATGAGTGACATTAACAGAAGGCTGAAGCAGATGGCAGTTATTTGACTTCAACATGCTAAATCTGGAATGGTCCTTTAAATATGTTTATAGGAGGCCATTCAACAGCTTTAGTGATTATTAAAAATGCAATAAAAAAAATCGAATTATAGATCGAATTATGGAAGATGTGTTTGAAGGCTAGGGAGTGCTGTAACATTTTCACACTGTGTCACTGCATGGGAGTCAAATTAAATTTCTGCAGATGAGAAGTCAAGTCATTTGAGCCACCAATAGTACACTTCATTGACCCCAACTGTATTAATGAGATCTATCTGCCCGCCTAATGGACAGTCTCCCATTGGGAGCTGGAATGATTGGGTTTCATCCCAGCAGGACCAGTACAGTTGTGTGAGTGCAGTGTGTTGTTTGGGGCCAAAGTAAGTCAGCAGTACACCTGCAGAGACCAGCCTTCAACAGGGCTTTAAAATCTTTATTGAGCTGTGAAGGTGAATGTTTTAATGACCTCTCATAAGCAGGGAGGTAAACTATGTGGTTAATGTGGTAAATGGAATGCACTCTTAATTGAGCTGAGCGCTGCACATTAACTCAGGTGAGATGATATGCACTGATAATTTTGAAGGAAGAAGCATTTTCAACTCAGTGGTTTAAAACTGAATAGCTGTACGTATTATTACACAGTTGCTGAATGATATGAAGTATTCTAGAGCAGAACCTATGAAATGTAGAGACGTGTGAATATTTTGCAAAGTCAGAATGATGTAAATGACTGAGATAATTACACCCTCCGTGATTTCTTCTTGTTTTCATTTCGCCAAGGAAGCTACTTCACCCTCTCCATCAGCAAGCAGTAAACATAAACTGTCAGCTAAGCATTGCAATTTTACCAAACAAACTTCTATCTCCACATAAAGCCCGTTAGACCCAATCAATGCCAACAAACTGACACTCGCAGATGAATCTGTTAGAAAAAATACCTTACCCTGGAGGATAGGCCTGTAGAGAGTGCCTTGGCATTCTTAAAGAGCTATCCATCATTATGATCTGAGCACATGCCAGAAACAGATGATATACAAACATAATATAATTTGCTCAAGCTTATCATGCATGAAATATAATTTTTCAGGATGGTGGCAGTTGAGAAAAAGCAAATAATGCATTTATTTGCGTCATTTTCCTAAAGTATTTGTATTGTTGCTATTCTTTTTCAAAATAAAAGAGATGTTAGTTGAAATCATGTAAATGTCAGTGAATTACATGGACTATGTTCAGCGTTGCACCAAAACAGACAAGTGATATCTCAGTCTCATTGAATAAAAGGATATTTCCTAAGATATTTCCAAGAGAAAAAAAACAGTGCTTATATTTCCTTATATATGCCCAAATAAAAAAAAATCACATTTTAAAAATACACACTGATTTTGGAAAGAAAAAAATGAAAACATCATTTT
>OMLM01002226.1:106067-120810 GCA_900302695.1 Helostoma temminkii | reverse complement strand
GGAGTCCTTCAGATCTGTGTTAGTGCTGCCTCTGTGGATTTAGTGGGTCAAAGAGAGCTAGGCACAGCAGGAAGGTATGAGCTCTGTGGGAAGAGTGCAAGGTACCAGACAAGGTCTGAGGAAGGGCAGCTTTTGATTAAGACCTTTCTACTACAGCGCTTATTTGGAATTTCCACACTGCTGCTTTAATACAGCAAGGTTACAGGTATTGGAAACCCTGTTAGGTTTTAGCTCTGGGTCAACAACAGGGTGCACTGACAAACGAATAGCAACACATTTTGTTGGCTGTTTCTATAAAAAAATCGAAGCAGATTCGCACAGTACACATTTCACCTAGATGACAAATTGTGTATATGTTTGGTAAGCATGGTAAGATTTATCAGGAAATTGGGACACAGCTGAATGATATTACATCCATCTGAGAAGTTTGAGGGTTCTATTATGAACCTCTTCCCTTTCAGAGTACTTAAAATGTACTCTAATTTTCCTTTTTTAAAGTAAGCACATCTTAGAAAATAAACAGTGTTTAATCTGTATGTTAATAATTTAATTAAGGCTACTAATAACTACTATCAATATTCACATAAAAAAAATTAAGACTTCATCTACCCATATGCTGTTAGTCTTTTTAAAGCACATCCAGGACACAGTCTCCTTAGTGATTTGCTGAGCCTGTGGCTATGGGACTGGGGAGTGACTCTGGCTCTGATGTGCTAACAGATGATACCTGAATTCTACTGGAGAGGAATCCAAGCACTGATGCCCAGTCAAGGCTCACCAATGCAGTCTGATGGACCGCCCCATGGGGACACAACTATCCAAGCATGGTAGACAGGACAGAGAAAATAGGGAGGCAAGGAAAGTTAGCTTTAAGGGTGATGAAAGAGGACACGAGGAGAGACAAGAGGGAGAGGTGGTTCTGTGGAGTGAGGGGGCACACGTGTAAAACAAGACATGGTCAGTTACACCTCTGTGCTTCAGTAACACTAGGAAGGTAATAGATGGGAAGGTTAAGGAGCAGTGGCATTGGTTGATGAGTACAGTTGTTTCTAAATCACAAAGAAACTAAATAAATGAATGAAGAAATGGAGCATCACCATGGCTGGGGGCCATCTGACATTTCAAATACAAAAAGTATTGTCTGCGGTGCTGCCCAAATCCACAAAACACTTTTTCTTAATCTCAAGAAAAAAAAAGTTTCTGCTTTAGTTGACAATTTTCTAGTGCCATAGCTGTTGTACAATGGTATACATATAATATTATCTGATTCATCTTAATGTGTTCCAGACATACAAATGTATATACAAATCACATTAAAAACTCTACTTTTGGGAGAAATGACAATGGCAACAAGTGAGTGGCGTCTTAGGAAGCTGTGTCTTTGGAAAAGGGCCTGATCAGGCAGCTGAGGAGATTATAGCTGTACTGTGGTGTGGCCTACAGCTGAGAGTCCAAGCCCTTTGCCAACAAGGGTTGAGACAGAGACATGGCAGGAGCATGGAAGAGCTTTTGAGATAGAAAATCTTATTCAGAATATTTTCTGTTACAAGCAAACAGTTTTCTTGTGTGTTATTTAGTGGGAAGGCAGAATTTCTGGCAAAGGCATGGCTTAGTCCTGACTAAGCAGCAGTGTAAGTATAGATTACATCAGTTAGTGTTTCTTTCATTTGATGAGGCCAGACAAATCTGTCAAATCAAGCAAAAAAAAATAGGGCAACATTTGTGTCCCAGTACATAACCTAGTCAATATCACTTGATTATATAAAATATCACTCAAAGAAATAAATAAACAATGACAAACATAAAGCCATATTTTAGAACAACTGAAGCAACTTCAATTAGCAAATTCAAAATGTCATTGCAAAAAAAGTGATAGCTGGTGCCCTAGTATATGTAAAGAACCTACAAGTGTTTTTTGTGTCCCTTAAAACGGCATCCTTTTAACATATGTATATTATACCTGCACTAACACTTGTGACCATGTATTTGGTGTGCACGCTAAGCATCGCTTACAGTATCCCAAGTTTTACTGCAGAGAATCAGAGGAACACATTGAAGAATAGGGAGACAGAGAAAAACAAGCTGACATTTTGATTAAGGTGCCACAAATTTATATTTGCAGTTTCAAAATGTCTCCTCCATATTTCCCCTTGGACATTTGAGGTTAGACAGGACAGGTATTCTGCCCCAACTTCAGCTGTCAGGCATCGATCCTCCCTAGATTACACATCAGATGCAGCCACAGTTCACTGCAAGACAAGTGTTATAAATTATGGAGCAGGTAAAAGATGAAGACTGCATCTCCAGGGCAGACTTGCAATGTACCTAATGGTAGAATTAAATGTACAGTTTAAACTGATGTAAAGGTCAATGGATAGAGCTGGGATGCTACTGAGCTTGTGTAAATATCAGCTTGAATAGAATTATTCAAAATGTGAATATCTGTCTGTTGCTACTCTAAAGAAAGTGTCATTTTTCTGATGCCATGTTAAAAGAGTGCCATGTTAACTGGCTCCAAAACTATTGTATAACGGCACTTGAACATCATTCAGAGCTAACTGAATGTGTTTATGTCAATTTTCTCTGAACAAACAATTTATACTCTATTAGGCTCCTGTATAAACCACTGAATGATAGAAAATGGGAAGTGGGCAAATGTGCCAACTCTGCACTCTGGGAAGCTTCTGTGCCTCAAATAGGCCAACATTTTTCTCATATTTACTGACCGACCCTTTGGTGATTGTTCTGATTCAATGTGAATCACTCTCACCTACATTTGTTTCCTTCCCCTTTCACACAAGCCTGTGTCCATCACATTTATACGATATTTGACAGAGAAAAATCAGGGCACAGATTTGATTCTGAATGATTTTCTCCACATGCTCATACAGCTATTTCAAATGTATTCCAGTTCAACCACACATAAGCTGGTGATCATGTTTTGTTTGTGTTGTGAGCAGAGAGTTCAAATAAACTGTAAAGCCATAAACAATTTCTGGTTTATGAAAGTTATTTTTCATAAAATTGTTTATCCACATGGGGACAAAGTCTAAGGTTTATCTGCAGTGAGACTGGACACATTTTGGACTGTAGTGGGTGTGAAAGTGCATGGTTACTGTGGCAGAGAGACACTTCCTGTTCACCCTGTTCTGCAAAAAAACCCTGATGTGCTGGGTGTTCTCCTATAATTCCATAACTGTGGGCTGCCTCGTACCTTAAGTTGTGCCCTCCAGTATGAGCTTGAGAGGATGAGAAAGCCCATCTCCACACTGCTCAGTCTAAATCTGACAGTCTCTCTTTGCCTTGTAGGGTGAGGAGGGGAATTTTTTTTACTCTTCCCAGAGGGAGATGGGTGAGTGCCATGCTCACAGCATATAAGAGGATCACACAGCGATGCTGAGGAGTTGGCCATTTTATGGCAACTCTCTGCCTTAACAGATGGGCAGTGTGCTATTGCCATAGCCTAGAGTTTAAAAACCCAAGCTGCTTACTGAGTAAGTCAGAGGCACGGGGAGAGGGATGGTAGGAGGAGCTATTGCAGGAGAAAAAAAAAAGTGAAAGATAATGAGACATGACATTAAAAAGGAACACTACATGTGATTTAAGACATAAATACTGTAGTTTGACAAAGGGGAGAGGGGAGTGTTGATAAGTATATCTTTGAAAATACTTATTCTAAGTAAGCTGAAGAAAAGGCAATGTGCCATGACGAGAACAGCTGCAAAACAAGCAAGAGTCAAGACCAAAGAGACAGAGTGGAGACTGCTGAAGCATGAGAGAAAAAACAGAGTGAGAGACAGAAAATATTGTACACATAATGATACAGACAGTCTGGTGAGAAACCGGCTACATACATTGTGAGCACTAAATTAGTTTCCCACAGGGAGCTCATCTGCTGCTGAGGAGAACCACAGAAATCTGTCTGGACACAATCTAAATGGAGATAATGATTTGTTGTGTCAGAATGGGAGGAACACCTGGCTGCTAAAGAGAAAAAAAAAATCAAAAATATTTTTGTTATTGCAACATACTGCATCTGAGTCAGGTTTCAGCACATGTCTACTTTACATAAGCACATGGATAATTAGCATACCATGCCAAACACGAGATTAAACCTATTTTCTGTTTACTCGACATATCATATACATACTGATTAACACAAGTCCAAAACATTTTATAAACCAAATAAGCCAAACAAACATTCACAAACACACAACATTCAACACAAATTGGCCATAACGGTCGACCTCCAGTAGAAAGTAGTGTAAACCTGAAATACAATTAAACTCAATAGTGTCCTTCAGTAAAAATACCTGCAACTTCCACCGAAAATTGTGCATTTGCTCAAACAAAGACTACTTGTTAGCCTTTTTTACTGAAAAAACTTGCTTAGAAAACAAGTTCCCTGATGCTTAGCAACATCCTTTTGTGTCCCTGCATTACTCTGTCTTATTTACCTGAAAGCGTTCAGGTTCATCCAAGTCCAGATCTCACACAGTTGCATTTCTAAACTAACTTTAAAACTAGTAAAGTTTTTTCTCTTATTTAATCATCTTATTTTCTTCTGTTTGTCCATCTTTCAGTGGTCAGACCGTCAATTATGTTCCATCAGGAAGTACCTTAGGTGGGGATACTGTAACTTGGTTGTTTCTTTGCAATAGAAAACATGTTATGAGCTAGAGGAATTTCATTAATTTAAGGTAAACAAAAGGGAATGATACTATTGGGGACTTTAGGTATCAGTGCTGTATTATGACTAAAAGCACTAATTGTACCAAGAGAAATATGTGTTCAGAACTAATTGGTGCATGATTGCAGATACACTATAAACTTGTAAAGGTAGCTTTGGGACATCTGACCTCTTTATGACTCTAAATTACACTGTCTACTTTGGTAACTGTGAAGCCATAGGTGAAATCCAGTATGGTAACAAAAACTAGCAAGATGGATGAAATAAAATGTTTCTTATTCCTTTAACTAAATTTACTAAATAGCAGATGCATATAATGCATGCTTTATGTACATAAGACAGGAGCATATGGCAACAGGTATTATAAGGAGCAGCACCTGCAAAATCAACTAGCTATCCTAATATACTATACACTCCTAGATCATTCCACTCCTTCTGTAAACTGAAGATTATTTCAACTATCCTGACAAAGTGCTACTCTTTCCTGGACTTGTCTGTTGGAGGTAAATGCTAGATTGAAAGGTGTGAAAGTCATTTGGATTCAAGTCCAAGTGTTGATATGTAGTGGTCAGTGCTTGTGTGTATACACTGAACAGAAGGCTTCATAGTTGCTGACACCCTCTGAGCAAAGGTTCCTGATACAGGCGATTATTTTGTAAAGCTGAGGTGTGATCCCAGCAAGCCTCTGCGTGCCTCTGGAGCACTGACCAAATCAATACATCTAAAGCAGAAATCAAACCCCAGCAAACTGAGACACTCATGCACACTTCCACCTCAGTGTGTATCCACTCCTCATACAGCAGAGTACGAATCAGGCACTTTCCCAGAGGACCAGTGAGGACTTTCGATCAACTCCACAGACACACATGTACATGCATACAAATAGGTGTACATGCGCTTCACTGTTCACGCTTTTTCTGTGGATATTTCCACATTCCCTGCAGGGGAGATGGATGTCTTCAGCCTTCAAATTATTGTGAATTACCAGCTGTCCCATGTGTGACCCCACTCAACACTGTGTGTGATCTACTCCTTCTCTGTTTGTAAAGTACTTCCTTTTATGTTTGTTCTGTGCAAACATAAACACTGACTACCTTCACAACTAGTCAGTGGAGTGTGATGCCAATGTATAACAAAGTGCACCACATCAAAAATGTATCAAAACATGCAATTTGACACTAAATCTCCTGTTCATTTGTTTTCTGACAATTGAAGAGTTGGAACAGAAGAAAGGAAGAAAAAACGTTGGGGGGGAAAAAGTTGGGGGGAAAAAGAATATATAAGAGAATTTGAGAGACCGTGGCCAATTGTGCTGAGAAGAAATGAAGCAACCCTCATAATATCCGTATGCATTGCAAATCATGCTTATGTTATGTGGCCATCATCTTTTATGCAAATTATTTGAGTGCTACAACAGTGTGTTATACATATTCATGCTGCTGGAGGAACATGGCACCTGTCTGCAGGCCGGCTGGTTACGTTAAATCTCAGCGTTAATGTTGAGCACATGCAGAGAGGGCACGGTTATTAATGCACAGGCAGACGACACATTTTATCCGAGGTTGGGACCTGCAGAGAAATAATCTGAAATTAAACGACTTGTCATTCTTAGGTCACATACAAATAAATTTGCGTTATGGATTGCGGCCCATTTCACAACTACTCCTGAAGCTTCAACCGTTGCAACTAAATATGAAGCAGTTACTGCCATGGTAACTTATTATTATAGTATTGAAAACCACTGTGCTGTGTTTTGCATTAACGTGTAATAAGCTTTAATTATATAAACCCATTCCTCCAACTGGACATACTGGATTTTATTTCATCATCTCACCGGTGCATGAAACAATAGAACTAATTTTGTTGTTTTAACATAGAGCAAATGTTTGCCTGAATGCAGCGTTATGCCTAAATGTGTATTAATGTATATGTAAATATTTCTATGTGGGTCATACAGGTTTTAATATATATTTAAATTCATGTGGACTGCCTTATTTGCATTTAATCTTATACTGAAAACAGAAACACGCAGTAGCCTAAACACTGTATTATATGCATATAAAGTACACACCTAGAATTTCTACATGCTGTGTGTTACTGAATGTGGGAGTGCGAATAAACAAAGACAAAGTAAGTTTCAGTTGGTAGGTGGATGGGCAGTCAGCCTGTGAGTGGGAAGAGCATTCAGACTGAGGCCAGGCCTGCCATAGTCTGATCACACCATCAAGGGGATTTGGGGGTTGTCACAGTCATGACAGAACCAAAATGTGTCAGGAGGAGGGCAACAGGCTGACCATGTTCTCCCATGTGATGCCAGAGCCCTGCTGTAGTGCTGCAGACTGCCCTTTGGGGGTGTCCGACTTCATGGACCACAGATTTGCCTCATATTACATAAGTGTGCAGCATGAACAGAGGCATTTTATATTAAAAATCTCATACTGATACGCTGTATGTGAGGAATGCAAGAGTATGTTTATTTGATCACAGGAAATAAGTAAACAGTTCTGCTTCTTTTGTAGTTTGTCTGAGTTGTTTATATGATACTGGAAATTTGAAATATAGAGACTACATCAAAAGGGTGAATATCAATATGTTAATATCAATAAACAGAAATGATAATGAGAGTCTGTGAACAAGAATTTTTCTAGTTGGAGTTTGAATTTTGATTACTCCTAGTGGGGGGCTAGGAAAGAGCTAGAAGAGATCCTCGACAGCACACAGGCCCACACATACACACACTGACACAAACACAAATAAATGCACACGTGTATACACACAATGACAGATTGATAAATTCACACAGAAATCCACAAATCAAGTACTCAATCACAAGTACTCACACTGTACAACCAAACAAAGGCAATATGATTTACCTAATTAAAAACTACGCTCAGCAAAATTGGACAATGCAAGTTGTGAGGACAAAAAAAACAAACCTGCACCATCCTACACCCCTCCCCTTCCTGCACTCCTCTCCTTTTGCTTTTGAAAGCCATCTCTGCAAATTTCAGGGCTGTGTAATTATCCCTCCGTTCTAAAGCAGACATTAGTGAAGACATCCTGCCACTCTTACAGGGATCCTATTAGAACAGGTAATTAAAGGCGGTGCTAAGGAAAATTGGCTGAGGAATGCATGTTGAAAAGAGTCTCAAATATGGGCAATAAATCTCCTGCTTGTCTGTCTTTAGGGGGCTTTGTTTGAGTGTATTATTCAAAAGCCTCTTGTTGGCTAAGGTCTGAGGGAAACATATGTTGACAGGAAGGGGGTTGAAGAGGGTGGCCAAGATGCGGCCATTTTGTAGGTGACCTACTTCTGTTTTAATTAATTGAGGAATGGAACTATGTGAACAGGGTTTAACAGTTCCTTGCCAAAGAAAGCCATTTGTCCTTGCTGTGCCTTCAGTATACAGTGTGATACAAATATTTTAAAGCCCTTTGCAATCAAAGGTTGAGGAAGAGCATACCGATTTATTCAATTCACACACACACACACAAAAGTATTCATCGTAGATTGATTTGCATTCTACACATTGAAGCAGCCTGGTCTTCTTCCCCGACATAGCAAATTTTTTAAATCCCTATCATATTATGATATTCAAGTGAACATTTTCATCATCAACACCTTTTGAAGTTTCTACTGCCATCATCCATTGATTGAATGTTCAAGTGGAAAAAACTCAACGTGAAATCAAGGGCTTGAATATTGACGATTCAGAGATGACGTGGAAAAGAGACAATGGAAGGTAATGCATCAATGTGGCTGTAAATGGAAACAATCAATAGCACATAACATTCCGGCAAGAGGGGTCATCAGCACTCCAAAGCACACTCTAGTTCTGACTACTACTGAGGTTGGTGTCCGTCCAATACCCACAGCTATTGGGGACATATAAGAAATCAGCAGCAGCTCTACATTGGAGGCTAGATTGGATTCTTATTTGGACTAAGGAGAGCTTCTCTAAATCACCTTTAATATGGACAAATTACTCTCATTATCTTCTCTACTGAATACCAGTTCTGGAGCAGGCCTTTAAGAAAGGAAATCTGATTCAAGAGGGCTCCCTCTCTTGCCCATCCTTTGCCTTTCTTTTGCTCCCTCTTTCACTGTCTGTTATACACACGAGAGCACAGCCTGGAGAATACAGGGATGCACACTCCAATTTAGAAAGCATGAATAAACAATAGAGTTTCCATGTGCTGCAAAAATTTCCCCTGGCAGCATTCACTGGCACGCTCTATAGCTAATACACCTGCATACATGTAGAAATCTCTGTGGGACAGGCACATGTACTTAAGCAGATATTTGATCTAATAAACACTAACATGATGTGAGATATTTGTGCACACACGCAATATCTCAAATCCCTAACTTCCCTTACATAAATACTCAGATAGACAAAAATATAAAGCAAAATGAAAAAAAAATGTTGGCTAGATCACACATACAAACATGTACAAACACACACTCTGTCCTACAGACTTTGCCAACCACATAGTTTTATGGGTGCTGATAGGGAGCACGAAATTACTTGCTCACAGCACAGTACACTGTCACAGTGAAAACTGCTGTGAACACAAATCTGGATAATGGTCATACACATACCACACACACACACACACACACACACAAACACACACAAACAAACAGCCTGAAAGTGTACCACTGCAGAGATCTTTGTTACAATCTATTTGAAGCAGACTTTTCTTAAGAGACCACTGAGATGGAAACAAACAGTTCCTGCAATAAAGCCTCCCTTGGTGCACAAATTAGGATAAGAGACTCAGCATGACTTAGAAGTCCCCATTTGGTGCATGTGTGTGTGTTTACTGTATGTGTGTGCCTGAGTGTGATAACAGTCTACTGTACTTCATGGTGTGAGATTTCCATTTTTGAGAGACAATGTGCGTGTACGTTTGTATATATATGCATGTGCCCCTTCGGTCTTGGTTCCTTTAATTCTGTGAGCTAAGATAATGAGAATTTTATCTGCAGCTTCTCTGAGGCATGGGGCTCTGATTGAATGGGAGCAGAGTGTAACGGATGAGACAAATGATAGCAGGCTGGCTAGGTTACACTCAGGCGAGCTAGCGCACCGCCAGCTAGCTCTATGGGGAAACATGTATAGTATATTTGTGCCAGCACTGAGGGAGGTAATGGAATGTGCTATGTGACAAAATGGGAGCCCCTTGGTTTCTGAAGGATGCCATGGCCGTGATAATAATAATACTCAAATACACATGGCAAAACACAAAACAATGCAGCTTTTATAAATAGTAAACCTTGAGAGTGATAATGATTATCTAGTAAGAAAAAAAGTACTTCTAAAATTATGTGTAGATGCGTATGTCACAGGAAAAGACAAAAACTACATTGTCATATGCTTTTCTCATAATATCCATGATTAATCATTTTCCTTCAAAATGTTCTCCTTAATGGCATGTCTGATAAGTCTGATGTCAGATTCAGTTTAGGAGCCTGCAGACAGAGAGCCGTAAGGTAAAAATTAATGAGATTAATCAAATTAATTAAAATGTACTACTTTTCCAAAATGTGGAAATTCTACCAAGCTAGACCTGAAACAATCTCTATTCCTCTATTTCTCCAATGAAATCTTTTTATGGTTATATTTAACACTTTTATGTCAAAGAAGCAGTAATCCTAAAATCATGTCTTGTTTAATTGGCCACCATCACTTTTTAGCTATGACCCAGAAAGAGAAGCTTAAACAGTAAATGCATTTTACTTGCTCGTCTAATTATGGAGAAGAGGATGAGAGAAGATGTGTTGGCTAAAAATAAGCCAGTGTGCTAGGCCAGGATGTAAATTATATGATTATGTAAAGTAGGATTGTCAAATTGCATATGTGGTGGCTAAAACTGAAAATACTGATCTGTCAGTAAAAGCAGAAACACACCTTTAACATTAACTCTAAGTATGTTAACTAAGGTTCAGTAGCACATTCTTATGCAAATCTAATTACAATAAACAAGTGCATAAATGCATATTCTGTAGCATATACTCTAGATAGTTTTTTAGGGAGAAAGTCTGAGTAACTTTTTATTCTTTATGCTTTTTTTAAAAAGGTGATTTTGTCATATTGTCATAGCCTGTTCTCGCATTCCTCTTTGCTTCCCTTCTCTTACTCTGATAAGACTCCCAAGGAAAAAGTTTTCAAATTACTTGTTTGAGCTTCATTACTCACCATCAAACAGTACCCATCTGCATCAAACTTCTCACTTTAACGCTGCACAGAAAATTAGTCTCTCATAATGAATCAAAAAATGAAAAAATTGAAAAAAAGGTAGAAAGGATTTTCTGTATAAACCTAATGCATCTTTGCTTCTGTCTTGTTTATCAGCTTTTGCTCTGCAGGGCGCTCACTAATCAAATCTTTTAAAGTTTGCCATCAAAACAAACACATCTCAGATTCATTACCATCAATGCAAGGCTTACACAACATTTTCCCATAATCAAGCTTTTCTTCAAATAATAAATCAGAGGAAGAACATGGATGAGGTTTTAGAAAAGCAAATTTATAAACAATTGGTAAAAAGAATGCTGGGAGATATTGACAAGTGAGGCTAATGGGGAAACAAGCAGCCTGACACTCATGTGACTGATAGAGGAATTGTTTGGCTGTTATTTGGGAATGGCCACCCCGGAGGGAAAAATGCACCATTATCCCAAAGGTTAACATTTACAATTCTCCACATAAGATATAGGTATAAAAGGGTTTTAGTGTTCCTTATGTCGTAACATTAAATGTCACTGTGTGTATATAGGATGAGCATATAGCTTTCCCATTAAAGGCTTATACAAGAACTTGTAACACACATAATAATTGGAAGTGAACAAGATCAAGATAACAAATAAGCACAAATACAATGATAAGAAACAACGAGAAAGAACTTTAGAAAGAAGTGCGTGTTGTAAGGTTGCCAAGGTACATTGATCTGGAAACACTGGAATGCCCAACAATATTGTGATAAAACGTTCTGCATAGATAATTAACACTACATCTTTGCTAAACTTAACAACACACCCAGGCCATTTAACCGGGTGGAATACACATATAAAAACAATGAGAAGAAGCTGGTTTGAAGAAAGGGAAGAGATCAGCGTTAAAATGGAAGAACCATTCCTGAACAGGGAAGAGATAACATTTAACAACTTGAATTGCTGTCCTGTTATCTCTTCCCAAGTGGTTTCACACCAATTCACACCTTAATGCATGTGATTTTGATAACTCTCCCTTAAACTGCCATGTGACCTCAACAAAATATATGGAACTACTCATCAGTCAAGAGAACTTACAAAGCCTCTTGGGATGAGTGGCACAATGTCTTCAAAGCCAAAGTACAAGTTCAGTTAGTTTGACTGAACTTGACTGGTCTTCTTTTATAAGTTCTGATTGCATTTCTTGTCTTTTGCCTTTTCTACTGTATTATGACAAAACAAAACCAACACGCCCACTCCCTCGCTGTTAATTCTCTGGACAATTACCTGCTGTATTTGCACAAGGGCTCAATCTGACATTACACAAACTCTGTTCTACAGAGCTGGAAGGGTAATGTCCGTTTAAACAGACATGAAAATTGGACAAATAATGTCATGTGTTGGGGATAGAGTGTAATACAGTTTCAGTAAATTTTAATCCATTTAGGAGGCCAAAAATTTTGTTTGCTTTATTCTTTTTAAACCCCTTATTAAAACCATTTAAGTAGTTAAGTACATTTAAAAAGGCTAATGTTCATTATGCAGTTTATTTTACACGGTGCAGTTTTTAAGAACATAACACATTCTAATCACATTATTGGTAATTTTCAATGTAATTTATAAAAATTATCAGATAAACGTGATAATGACACCAACAGAAACCACTTAGATTTACTATCAATCAGAAGGAATGAGCATTCTGCTATACTGTGGCATTGTAGGATTTTTATCACTTACTCTTTTATCAATACTCTGAGGAATTCATTAACCCTGTATTTAATGGAATGGCTGTGCTGCAGTTGCACATGTGAAAACAATACAGTGAAAAGAACAATTTGGTGAATATCGTTTAAATGAATCATTTGGAAATTTTCACTTTTCTATTCCACTACTTGTTACTTGTCATCTTCTGTTAAACAATGTGGTGAACTAATCAAGCATAAGCGGAGGGCTGGTGCTGGGTTTTTTTTTTTTTTTAAACAATGTAGTGCTTTTAATTGTCTCTCACTCCTGTGGGCCACACTATATATCATAAGCTAACAGTGTAAAAGGAGGGAAGTGCCGTTTTGTGATTTGTGTTGCTGTGTGAGCTCCTAAACATTTCCTTTTGGTGGATCAAGAGTGTGATATAGTCATGTTGTACAAGCTGCTATGCAAGATAAAACCGTAACCCCCCTTAAAAAAAAAAACAAAAACAATTTCCTAATTGCTTCTTCGGTACTACTTAAAGACACTGAGCTTTATAAGTGCACCCTTAGGGATAACTCAATGAGATGTGCTTTTAATAATGTATAACAGCGAGGCAGGCAGCCCTTCAAGATACTGCCAGGTGTTTGGCAACAGAGACAATGAAAGTGTCCTTTCTCCGGCACAGATTATATTACAGTATTCACCCATCAGCCAACAAAATTTGGCAGGAATATTTGATATGTTTTATTGATCTCACACAAAAGGTCTTTAAGTCAATTCACAAGATATCCACAAATAAGAATTATGGTCCAACGCAAATTTCTGTATCCACACACTTATCAAAAGTATAAATCACACATTGTAAATTGTGAATCACACACACATCTATAAAAGATTAAGCTCAATAATCTGCTTTATATGCAAATTATTTTTCTGACTTTACATCAGTGATGTGTTAATGCAATCTCTAGTTGTTAATTGTCTTAAATTATAATTAAGAAGACAAAAGAGGCACACATTTAGTGTCTGCTCCACTGTTGTGAAAAGGCGGTTATTTTTCACTTGAGAAACTGTATAATGAGCACTGCTGTGCAATAAATAATATTCAGACAGTGGCTTTGTTCTGGCTTTCTGAAATCAAAGTAATCGAAACACCAAGCTTCATCTCTGACTGCAAGCCCTACATTGCAGATCCATTATTGTCTCCCAGAGTCTATTAGAGACAAAACGACTGCTAGGTTCACAATTAAATGAATACAAAAAATAAATTGCTTTTAGTTAAGGTTTTCTCATAAAAAGTGCTACAAGTACAGTATATGTGTATATTGCGCTGTATATATACTATGCATTTGCATACATATATTTGTGACTCATGTCCCCAGCAGTATTTGGGCAATATAACCACCCAGATGCCAGACTTTCTCAGAAGTGGATCGATGCAAATGGCTCGCTGTTGCAATCACAGATGCCACAAGCAAGGACAGACAAGAAGCCAACGTCTCTCTCTCTCTTCCACTCACACACTCTCTCTGTGGCACAAAATGATCTGCTACTCTGAACAAGAGTCTGCGCTACAGGGTGGCCGCTGGCATCCATTTATCAGCACTGGGCGCATCAGAGTATTGTCTCTCCTTCTGGCAGGAAGCAAATCAAACAAACAAGAGAACAAATAGAGAGCAAGAAGTAAAAAAGGAGGAAAAAGAACAAAGAGGAAAACCAACCAACCTCTTCCATCAGGTGAAGAAACACACCGAGTGACAGGGAAAAGCTCAAATAAAGAGGCTAGAGAATCATCACATTGATTATCTATCAGTTTTCAATTTCTTTCTCCCTCCTGTTATCACTCCCTCTCCCTCTTCATCCTTGATGTAAACTCCCATTTTTCAAAGTGGTCCCCTTTTTCCTCCTTCATCACCTCTTTGCTCTTTTAATTGGCGCCCCCCCCCCAACTGCACAAAACACATTTTATATAGATCTTTGACAGAAGACTTTCAAACAACCTTATACCTTTTTTGGCTACTTTTGATTTTGGAAACAACCTGAGAACAAGTATTTTCACATGATTTTTTTGTTTTTCATGTGACTTCTTTTTATGGGTCTTATTATGCAGTGGTCTTGCCTGGCTGAGTCAGTGCCGGTGGCCTTGC
>OMLM01002226.1:79100-95091 GCA_900302695.1 Helostoma temminkii | reverse complement strand
AGACATCCACTAAAAACTTGGTGTATCATGATGCACAAAATATGACAAAGGAGATCCTGAACGCTTGAGCAGCTGAAATCATATATACAAGAAAGAGAAATTTTTGCTTTTAAATGTAAAAGCATTTGGTCTCCTTAGGTCTGTAACACTTGCAGAGTGTTGTTGAAAAAATAAATTACACAACATGCCCCTGTCCTGTATACTAGAAACATGGTGCTAGTGTCAAATTAATCAAATCAACAAAAAAACAACAAAATTTCTCAGCTTCAACATGTGATATGTTGTCTTTGTATTATTTTCAGTGAAAACAAGATTTTATATCTCCAAATAATTTAATTCTGTTTTTATTAACATTTTATGATGATGTTAAGCAGTTGTAAATGTGTCTGTTGTCAGTGTCACACGTGTGTTTATACAGTTCCTTGCAGGATTTTGTTCCATTACACAAGAGAGCCAATTAACATCTCTCAGTGAAACACCCATCTCATCAGGACGAACGTTCTCATACATGGTGATTGTGGTCTTGAATGGCTGTGGAGAGATTTGGCTGCCTCATTACAGCAAAAACAACCGGGGGGATGATCGAAACCACTGCAGAGCCACCTACCCACTCTCCTGTCACTACCTCTCAGTCACTCACTGTTTTCCTCATTCTTTCCCTCTATACTACCCACAGTAGGTGAGTAACACCTCTAAGAAATAACCTTAATGAAGGAACTTAGAAAACCATTGCCATTCAATCACCTGGAAACAATCATACAACACAGCAATGAATTTATCTCAATATAAATATCTTTGTAAGAAAATCAGGGAGGAGTGCAATCAGGTTGCACTGTTGGATGTTGTTTCCTGTCCCATAATTGCAGGAAACACATGCAATCTCAGCAAAATGTTGCAGAAATGTAGCAAGAGCAGAGGGGCACTGGGGGGAAAAAATGTTGAGGAAGCAGAGGCAACAGTGACAGACTTTAATAAAGCGGAGAAACAAATTGTAACAAGAACATCTGTGTAACTGGCAGGAAGAACAAGTACACAACCAATAAAAAAATATGAGATGAGGTAAATGGAAAGGATTGAATAGGTCTGGAAATGGATGTATCATTGTGCAGACTATCCGCAGTGCAGAACCTCTGCACTCATCAAATAAAAACATGTTTTAACAAAATCTGCTTATCTACACTAGTATGCAGCAAAAAAATAAGAAACAAATGTAAAAGAGTTTAACATTTTTCATACTTTGTCCAGACTTTTTAGTTTCACAGAGCTGCCTGCAAAGCTCAGCATCAGAAGAACCCCTTGCTGTTGCAATTATCTTTAAATCAATTCTGGGACCCGACCTGGTCTGACACATTAATGTAAGACTTGCGACCTAACCAATAGGCCAATCAAATATGATCTGAGGTGCTGGTGGGGGATATAGGCAAAAACTGTATGGGGTGCACGCAAAGGAACTATATATATAATTAAGAATGGAATAGCAGACACACCATAGATGTTTTTCTCTATATAATTTCCACTTGTTTCCTCTTGCCCATACCAACTCAGCATGGACACACATTCATTCCTCTTCAACACGGAGCTGGAACAGCATGGATACATGGATCACAGCTTGAGATCACTTGTAGAAAAGCAACAGATTAACAAATCTCTAAGCGTACTACTTTGGTTTGAGATTAAAGAACAGTTAAAACTGTGTTTCTTGGTATAAGACACAAACTCATTTTTCCAATAAGCATGGGGGCAGAGCCACAAACTATGGGAATCAGAGCTGAAATCTTGTCACTGTGTGAAGATGACTCCAAAGCCATTTTTACATATGTACTCCAAAATATTCCTGGAGAAACAGGTCCGGACTTTGTGCAGAGTTTAGGTTACATGCAGCACACAGAAGGAGACAGTCCAAGTAAGAGAGCATTCTCACTGGTTTCAGAGGGGGATGGTCCCCGGGTAGAGTGTGCAGGAAGCACAACGTTAAACAAAAAGTACACAGCGTAAAACAATTGTGTTTTGTTTACAGCACATTGAAGTAGAGTCAATCATATGGTTAGAAACAATGTATTATGTGTACAACTCTGGTTACCTATAGTAGTACAACAGAAAGTATGACAAATATTTCCTATATTTTCTGGTGTTGTGATGAAGGAAGCTACATTTATACATAGAAATGGAAATCAGTCAAAGCGTGTTGTGTACTGTGGTGAACATAAAACATACAAGACTTTCACACCAGGAAACAAGTTTTCTATTCCATGCTCCACCTGAAGCTTCTCTCATGTTTTTCTCTATTAATCCACACTAATACTAAAATACAGCTGTTTTGACACAGTATGTGTGTAATGACAGTGAGACACTACCTGAATTGATCTGTATAGTTATTTCAGTCTCACATGGAGAGAGTTCACTGATAATGAACATTCACAGGGTCCTCCACCTCAAACCAGTGGTCAAACAGCTGTATATTTCACAACATGACAACCCCCACTTCAAGTCAGACATATGTTAATTGCGTAGGTAGACTAATGTTCTTTTAGCTGGCAAATTCTCACCTTGTCTGCACCAGCAACATTAAACTAAGCATGTCTGTTTGCAGCTGCTGACATATTTTAGCTGTAAACCAAACAAACACCTGACAAACATTTAAAAAGAAATATTCATGGCTAAATATGGCATCTGGATCAGTCTAACAGTAAATTATGTTGTGAACTTTTCTGCTCTCAGTGAATTTTTTGTATGCTCAATTACTTCTTTCGCCCAAACAACATATCTCTTTTCACTGTCTGATACAGACTGTCACTGTCAGCTGTCAGCTGCTCAGGCTGTGGCTCTTCAGCCACTGTCATAAGAGCTGTAATGCACAGGCTGAATGGGACCAGGAAGTGTGTTGTTGTGTAGCGGTGTCAACTGACACTGCTGAACCATGTAGCAATTTGCCTTAAAAATAGCAGACATGAATCTGGCTCTCACCAAATCCATGTTAAAAAAAAGAAAAAAATAGCTGATGTGAAAGCAACATGGTCACTTATAGCACTCCAGGTGCAGTAGGTCGACCACAACGAAGGCAGCTCCACTGGCTTCAGTCACAGCTGCATTAAATATGTTTTCATTTTTTTCATTTTTTTAAAATATAGGCTAGTCTACTGCACCAGCCCCCGCCCAAAAGTTTGGGTTTGACTTACAGTAGGAGTTGCAAAGTTGTGAAAAAGCTACAGCTTTTTGACCACTGGTTAGAGGGGGAGGACCCTGTGAACGTCCATTAACAGTGAACTCTGTCTCTACATAACATTAAGGTTAACAAAATTCAGAATTCATTAACTTTACAGACCCAGTCTGGTCCCATCTCAATGTCTTTACACACATACTGTATCAAAACAGTAGTGATATGGCCTAATATTGAAAATCATAAGAGAAGCTTGACAGAGAACATGAAATTGAACGCAGTTTGCTGATATGAAAGGTCCTGTGTGCAGCTTGTTCACCACAGTCTACAACATGCTTAGACTGGTTTCCAATTGTCTGTAAATGTAGCGCTTCCTTCATTCACATTTACAAATGTGAATTTAGATAAATATTAAATATTAAATATTCAGATACAAGTACTTTTTTTGTTGAGCTGCACAAAATTTCATTTACATTTGTAAATCTTAAAACATGTATTAATCACATAACTTTCCTACAAAACACACATATAACTACATTTGAACATTCCAAGAGACTAAACAAATTTAAAATAATTTGAGACACAATTATTTCAGTGATTTATGTTGCAGTTTTATTTACATTTGACACAGATGCTTTCATCCAAAGTGACTGGCTTTCATCCAGAGTAAGGTACAAGGCAAGCAAAATCTAAATCAGGGAGAAAAACTTTAAAGCAAATTGCTATCAGACGTAGTGTGTCAGTTTCATGAGATACAAGTATAAGAACTTTTTTTTTTAAATAAATTTGATGATAGTGCATTTTTGTAGCGTACTTAAGTGCATAGAAAGTTACAGAAAAGTTCTGTTTTCAGCAGTTTCTTGACTATAGTGACTAAGGTTGCTGACCATGCAGAGTTCGGCAGCTCATTCCATCATTGTGGAACCACAGAGCTGAAAAGCTTTGCATTGGATTTATTGTTTTCTGATGGGACCACCAGATGCTGTTCGCTGGCAGAGCGCAGTGGGCAGGAACCTGAATGAAGGAGTTGAGGTAGACAGGTACAGTTGAGTTGACCACTCTGTAGGCAAGAGTTAGAGCTTAGAACCCGATGAGAGCGAACAGGAAGCCAGTGCAGAGATCTGAGCAGTGGTGTGATGTGTGTCCTTTTTGGCTGATTAAAAATAAAACTGCTGCATTTTGGGTCATATGGAGGCGTTTGATTGCGCATGCTGGTAACCCGATCAACAGGGCATTGCAGTAATCGAGATGGAATATGACCAGCGCCTGCACAATCAGTTGAGTGGTATATTCAGAAAGGTAGGGTCTGATCTTTCTCATGTTATAGAGGGCAAATCTACATGCCCTAGACACAGGAGATAGCTTAGTTGGTTGTCGATGATGACAAAGGTTTCTGGCAGATTTTGTGGGGACAATCACTGAACACTCAATGTTGATGTTGATGTTGTAAAGCCATGTGAGCGGATGAAAGAACTCTAGAGTGACCTCTCTTGAAGCCAGACTGGTTGGTATCAAGGAGGGTGTTCTGAGAGAGAAAATCTAAACGTTGACCAAAGACTTCTCATTCAAAGGTCTATGCAAGAAAAGGAGGAAGAGAGACAGGTCTGTAATTTTGTGTAATTTTTGTGTACATTCACACACCGTATACAATACAGTTCAGTGGGGATGATGAAACCACACTGTGACACATGGTGGCAGAATGGAAAACTGCAGGCTCGATTTTTTTTAACCTGGTGCAGTGTTAGAAATATTCCATTACTGACACAAAGCCAACGGCAGTGCACCACATGCATACGCATTGAAAAACATTTAAAGACACTTTTAAAGTCTACATCTGTAATAACACCTGAGCTCACACAGACATTACACTATCTTTGTACTAGCGGATTTGCAGGTTCATGTTTAAGTGGACTGATTCATAATTTGTCTTCTTTTCTCTGCCTTCTGGTGTTTAATACATGTTGTACTTGTGCCAGAAGGTGCTTATAAACGCTGTTGTAAATGTCAATTGATGTTTATAAAGCCCACTCCATGCACAATGACATGTGTTGACACAGACCCCACCATGGCAGCTCTATAGACTGCCATCTCAGCACACTGTGAAAATAAACACCGTACTGCATTCTATCTATTTACGGCACTGAAATCACTGATGCACACCAGCAGTTTTGTCACCACACAGGACAGCATAGATGGCCGGCTGTCTGCAGCACTGTGAAAGCACACTCTGTGTCGGCACAGCACATGTGCAATAGCATAACAAGCAGCATTAAAAAATGCCAAGTGACATTTATGCCATCTGGCAAAAGTAGGCTACATTAAAATGAATATTAAACACCAATACGGCACGGAAAACCATATCAATTTTAACCTCTTTGGCTTTTAATACTAGCTATCTTTGAAGTTACACAGTGGAGCTGATGGATAAAGAGCCTGGCCAGATGACATGAATGATGCTCGTAAAAAAAAAAAAAAAAAACGTACTTACTTATTTGTGTCATTTCAGGCAGTCTCTTGCTATATGTCTGTCGCACATGTTCATATCGCGATGATGATAAAAATTTGCTTATCAGTCAGCACTGCTTGTAACAGATTATCACTAATCACCAGTAAACTTTAGAGAATTAACATGCGTTATATTTATTCAAATCCCCCCCCCCAATCAATTTTTGTTACGACACTAGTGATATGTCCTCAAAGGTCATGAGTCCCAAGTTTAGGACAAATCCAACCAAGTGTGCTAGCTTGCTAATTAGCATGCTAGGCTAGTATGTTTTCTTGCTCCAAATCTCTTCAGATGCCCCAAAATGATCTTGTCTAATAAATCAGCCAACTGTAGAGTCCCATTGTGGTGATATTGCCTAAAATTATGTGGCCACCAAAATCTAAATAGTTCATCACTGAGTGAAAGTGGAGAGTTGTGGAATTTGAAGAAATTCTCTCTAAAAGCTTCTTATACATTGCATTCACAAGAATCGGTCACAAGAATGTAAAGTCACTGTGGCCTTGCCCTTTAAGCTTTGGCCATCCAAATAGAAACAAACTCATTACTGAGTGGACAGCTATGGCAAATCTGAATAAATTCCCTAACCACAGAATTCCTGTTAGTCCTTGAAGTTTGAACCTTGGCTACCAAAACACAATGCACAATGCATTTAACATCTGAAACAAAGAGTGTGTCCCCAACAGAGGTGGAAAAGGCACAGGACATGCAAGCACTAAATCAAATGTACTTGAACTTTTACCTTGGGGAAACTGCTTCCCTTTGACGTGGACTAAGTAATTCAGACTTGCAGAGTCTAATTCTCATCTTGACTACATTCCATCCTAGCAGTAAACCACTCCAGTACACAGTGGAGGTGATGATCTGACAAGGACACCATTAGTAGACATCAACATCAGCAGCAAACAACAGAGACGGTACCTGCACCATTTTGTTATCCTATGCAAATATAAATTTCAAACATACAAGATGATAAGAGAAACACCCTTGTTGGGGGCTAGTGCCCACATTAAACATGCTTGACTTTATGCCAAACACAGATCTTTCCCAGAGTGTACAGCACACAAATGGCTCAAAACAGCAACCCATGCACCCCATACTAATGAACCTCCTCAGGGATTACAGCCATAAGACAGAAAAAATGTATACCAATTTTCTGTAACAACTGATGTACAGAGAGAGAATATAAGGTTTCTAGAAAGAATAATATGATTGTTAATAAAAACTTTGCAAATTTTGAATGAATTTTTTTTAAAGGAGTTTAAAGGTATGGGGGACAACAGGACACAAAAGCATTGAAGAGGAGAAAGAGGGGTAGATAGACATGCGGGAAGAAAGAAAGTCCTAGAGCACTGAGGGAAGGTCAGAGAAATGCAGGCAGATGTTAGAAGATGTCCCAGAAGTATACTCTTTGCTGCAGTATGCGATTGTCTCACATCAAGCAGAGAGGGAGAAAGACAGCAAAAGCACAACAAGAAGAGATACAAACAAGAAATACTCAGATAGAGGTAACACTCAGCTATCAATGAAGTGCACAGATTTATGTTAATAGTTTGCAGATGTAAACACATTTGCATACATATACGTATTTATATATATATATATATATATATATATAGGCAGAAACATGAGTCATTCATACAAACACAGACACAAAAATCTGTGTTATTTGCATTATATTATCACCTTTTTATCATTGATCCACTTGCTGGATTCTAGATGCAGTCAAGCAACTTTGCAAGGCTTGCACATAGACAATTGTTGCTGCATCCTGTTAGTTTGCTGCTTATAATACAGAATGCATCTCTCATTGTCTCCACATTGTCACAGCGACCTACACGCACACACACACCTGCAATAGGTACATCAGTCCACCCAAGGACACTGAGCATGTCAGCTCTGATTAAGCCTGCACTCAGGCTGTAGAATAGAGTTCTTGGGTGGGGGGAGAAGTGTGGAGGAAAAGAAACGACTTGTGTCCAGTAATAAATCGCCGCAGGCAGCCGAGCTCTTTGGAGCCATGGCCCAGCCGACCCCCAACAGATGCCTGCTAGTTTGGCCTGCCAGTTGCGTTCCTGGCCTGCAGGCCAGCACCATCATGAGTGATGGCACCGGTCCAAAGTGGGTGTCTGCCGCCACAGGCGCAGGTGCAGACATCGTTAACATCCAATAAGAGGAGAACGGAGCGCTGCGGGTGGAGCAAAGTGATATTGATAGAGGCTCGTCTGCAGTAGCCTGGTTGACCGGGCAAATATGAAAATAAATATGGCCTTTTGTATAGCATGCTTATTCCATTAATATTAACCAACAGCCTCAATGGTGCACAAGAGTGTCCATTAACAGTGGTCACTATGGGATGACAACTGCCGTCTGTTTGAGTTTTATGCATGGTTGTTGCTGGCTGCTGCTGACTACTCTCCCTGTTCTCTTTCCAATGACGTAGCCTGTATATGCAAAGCATGGTCCAACATATTCTCCTCCTGCCAAGTCGGCAAAGTCAATTATGTTTGTTGTTTATTTGAAAGTTGGAAGATTATGTGATCATGTGCCAAGCTAGAGACATGATCAGCTGCAAATTAATCCTGTGAGGATTCATATTGTTTTGGCAAACACGGTTTTCCTCCTCATTTTGGTGGTATTGCCAGGAAATTGAGTAGTCGTGTGAAAAACATGAGCATCTGAGACAAAACTGCAAAGGATAAACAAGACTGCATATGAAATAAATGATTTGGTGGCCAGCCAGCTATCCTTCCATGAATTAGCTTTTCTAGAAATCTAACCTTGTCAACGTTAACCCAGTTCTACAAGCAGCCTCTTCCTTGTGTTTAAATAATCCTAATATCACATGTTCCAAAATGAGACAAAGCTTTCTTTGATGGTGTGCAATTGTCTATCAAGGTCCACCACCATTATTGTATGTGCGTAAGAGATCATGTCCAGACAAACACCACCACTAGGGTGTCTTGTTCATATATGAATGTGAGCCACTGGCCGTGTGTCTCAATCTTCCCTTATGGCACTTTCACAACTGGGCTGGTTACATCTTTTACTTTAAAAGAGTAAGTAAGGTAAAAGTACAAATAGCCTACCATACTGTAAAAGTACTATGTTAGATGTAAAAGTCCAGCATAAAATATCTTATAGTAGAATATATATTAAGTATGAAAAGCATGTGAGTATTAGCAGGGACGGAATCAACAAATTACTCTTGTTTTTTTGTTACCTCTACTGAGTAGTTTTTAAAAACTATAATTTTACATTTACTTAAAAGTAAAAATTTATTTTCAAGTATTTTACTTCACTACAATTGAAATTGTCTCTATTACAGAGTAAAGCAGTCTCCATGCCCAGAAATTATATGAGCTTCTTCAAAACAGTAAGCTGCTTGGCCCTTTGTTGAGTGGTAAAAATGAAATATTACACGTGCACAGGAGTAAAGAAATGAACACACTAAATGCAGACCTAAATGAATCTAAATCACATTCAGCAGTTTTACGCAAAGAAGAAATCAAGTTCAGAAAGACAACCTGCTGCTTGTAACATTAACATTTATCTGTGTTTGATGAATTCCATGAAGAGCTACTTCATCCAAACCTACTCAGTCTGTGCAGGTTAGTTAATGAGCTGTAACCACTGAATTTCACACTTATCTGTGGTAACAACTTGTAGTTTTGCTGCTGTTGTTCTGTGTTGGCAGAAAAAAGTTCTGTGTTTGTGTGTCTTACAAACACTAGTGTCAACCTAAGTTTGTCTTACTAAAGTTGGGCAGACACTGTGTGACTTTTTTCAATGAGCTACAATGACTTAAGCCTTCTCGGTCAGAACCTCTGTCTGTGCTCACTGACTGCTAAATGAAGAAGAAGAATTTATTTATAGTCCCACAGTGGGGAAATTTGCATTTTGGACAAGCTGCCCCTTTAAGGCGCCAAGGGTCAGGGGTTTTGGTGTCTTGTCCAAGGACACCTCAGCATATAGCCTGGGAGGACTGGGAATCGAACCTGCCAACCCTGCAGTTGAAAGACAACTGCCCTACCAACTGAGATACATGATGCCCCCATAATGAGAAGAAGCTCCTTCAAGCCAGATTCAAACCAGCGACCTAAGGATTATAGTTGAACAACCTACAGTCCTCTGCTCTACCAACTAAGCCATCGAAGGGCCACTGACTGTTGACAGATGACTGTATCATTAGTGTTTTAAAAAAGAGATAATATTTATTTATTTACTTACTTATTTTGAGAATGAGGAGGAGGAAAGGAGCCACAGATGTCTGGAAGACGGAGATCACCTTGTGTCTGTTTCACCAGCAATGTTGTTTTATATCACAGCAGTCTGTTCACTGATCAGCCACAACACCTGGTTTTAATGTTATGGCTGATTTGTGTAAACTACAGGCTTAGCCATAACATTCATATGCTACTCCATTTGTGTTAAAACAATCCCATTTGTAGGATTGGACCGATACTAGGTTATGTAGGAATCAGACTGCAGAACTGCTCATATTGCAGACAGACCTTGGACAGGATAAGGATTGATGGCCGTCCAGGTGATTAATCAGGCACTGGGAGTAACACTGCACATCATGACAACTAGTTATAAAATTAGTCAGATGGGACTGAATTTGGGTGGGTCTAAATTTGTTCCAAATCTGTCCAAAACTTGTCAACACAACAACTTTATTAGGTCATGGTCCAAACATAATGTAAATTGACAGCATTTTTTCCACAAAATGTTAAAAATACCAGCGTACTGTCACATCACAGTTTGACTGAGTTTTAAACAACTTATTTTCCGACGCACGGCCCAGCCCACAAGCTGTCTCTGACCCCACCCCAGTGCTGTGCGTGCCTGAACCAAACCAAAAAACACACTAATAAAGTTGAAGTCATATTTCTGTGCGCGTGTCTGTGTGTGTGCAACCGGGATAGGGGAACTCTGCTGTGCGTGACACAGAGAGCAGAGGAGAAATTACATCCCATTGTGTAAATAAGATAAAGACATTAAGCTATTTAGTTTGTTAAATAAAAGAATAAGGTGTAGACCTGTTCTATAGGAAAGGTAACCTTCAGGGTGCAGCTCCCTGCAAATATAATGGTAGGGGAAATGCTGGGACAAAATCAAATGTGCTTAATGTGCTTTAGTAGGCACACCTGTACAATCTATTGCAATCCAATACATCAGCTCTGCCATGAATTCTACTTCAACAAGGTTATAATTTCTCACTGTTTAACTTGAAACTGTCAGACAGGTAATAATTCTACCATATGTCTACTCATACTGGAGTGCATTGTATTATTATTGAACTGGAGTACATAATATTAAGAGGCGTTTTTAACATTCATTGATGTAAATTGGGAGCCCCACACAGTAGAACAACCTATTGATATAATGCAGTGCAGTCAGACTCCATCTCCCACTATGACCTCAACAATAAACATATAGTAGAATTATATCCTTTTGACAGTTTGACTTAAAAACTGAGAAATTATAACCTTGTAAAAGGAGAATTCATGGCAGAGCTGCTATGTTGGAGTTTTAATACCACTGCAACCTTAGTTGCATACAAAAATAGCTGGGTGCTGGTGAATCTGTAGGTCTTGTGGTTTTTGAGTTAAGCACATTATTTACATACTCTACTCCAATGGGACAGCTGTTTTTTGGGGTAACTACCACTGCCAGACACACTGCATTGCTTTTACAGGGCATTTTTGTTTTTATTTCTTTCCCATTTCTTCACATCAGATTATATGTTATGTCATTTAAAATAAAATCTGTAAATAGAGACTGCGCCAATCAGCTTTTCCTCTGTTTAGTTTATAATTCCCTTCAAATTGGGCTTGCTCAACCGCAGCTGAACGGCAGCAGAGAATATCTGCATAAAGCTGAGCCTTTCTCAACTTTCTCCTGTATTGTAGCTGGGCTCCCTTGAAATCTGGTGTTCCTCGTGGGGGGTAATCGGCTACAAAGCTGGCTATCCACTGACAGTGAATGGCAGCTGCTAATGGGCCAGACTTGTGAATGCTGGGTTTGGAGATAGCATTGTTGCTGCTACTGACTTCAGTTCAGTGGGTGAGTGATTCATCCTGTTGCTCTATACACACTCTCTGCTGGTTTTAGGAACAAAGTAGTGATATGCCACAGTTAAACCCTTTGTTCATACAACTGGTCTCTATGGTCAGCTTGGCCTATGGTATGAAAGCTTGGCCTGAGGTTGAGAATTATTGTATACAACAGTTACTTGCAAAATTGCATAGTTGTACAGACAAAGTATTTAGACTGAACAAAAAGCACACACAAGGAAAGAAGCCAGGATATTTTTGTGCAAACGTCATGGTGTGCTTATAAAACACTGGTCGACCACAGTGACCGAATACTATAAGACATTTTATCTAAACACACACAGAGCATGGTGATATATAACACATTGTAGAACATAAGAGATACAGCCTAAAAAAAAATGTGTATGCCTTGCAGGTCTGAAAACTCTGTAGAAATTGCAGACCACTGAGAGGAGGAAATGAAGGAGGAATACTGTTGGATCAAGCTGTAAAACACTAGATTCACACGTCACCAAGGCAACTCTCAATAGACACTTTTTCTCTGGTTGTGCAATAAATAGTAACATATGAAGAAATGTAAATGAACCAAAATAAAAGAAGCTAAAGCTGGAGACTAGCTAGTGTGCAGGAATGTACTCAGCAGTATTTGTGCTGGCAGAGCCAAAAAATAAAATTAAATACATTTATTACATTTATTACATCATTTATTACTGCCAACTAATAAATTACATCTGTAGAACTGTTGCATAAAAGCAGTATCACACTCAAGATCACTGTGATGTCACACAGCCATGCTTATATTCAGTATATTCAACAGAACCCCCTCTCATGTGATATTGCAACTCAATGATTTTATACCTTGTGCCTTGTCGTGGGTGGATGGAGGGGGGCCTGGATGTTTGTGGGGCATGGTGACAATCATTTACAGAAGAGCTCTGGAGATGTTCTGATGTTCAAGGCTCATTGCAAAAACATCTACAGCTTGCCAAAAACATCTTCACTGTGTTAAGGCATTTCATACAGCTGTGGGGTGGGCATGGATCACCCAGGTGAAATTACAGTGCAATCCACCAAGAGTAGCAGATTAGAGTATAGACTCAATGTTATCGCTCTCTCCCACCCGTGGTCATGCTGGTAGTTTGCTGGACACTTTTACCTCACCAGTTTCCTGCCACTGAAGCTGGAACATATGAGAAAATGTTGTTGCCTGCTTGGCACTGTTAGGCTATATTGACTATGGAGCTCATTTCAGGAACAGTCCTGAGAGTGGGCACAATTTTGGAAAAAGTGAAGCAAGTCAAGCTTCCACTTTTGCCCCTGTAAGCCTATGGAACCTGTTGCAGAGTTAAACTCATGTGGACAAATTAAGTTAACATATTTTAATTGTATTCTATGGTTGTATACTGTATAACTCTAAAAGAAAAAACATTAGACTAAAAATAAAGGGGGGAGTAAAGTTATGCATCTATTAGAGTCAGGTTTATAAAAAAATGTGAATAAACTTTATTTAGGATAAAACAGTTTTACAGGCTTCATGTCAGTTTAACTTCTGTTGGTCAATGTGAACAATTCTGCAACATACTAGTAGCTACAGTATAATGCTCCATTGCATAATGACGATCAGTATGCGTCAAGATGCATAAAATAGGAAAGTCTTATGTACACTATTCTTTTCAACATATTTTTCTATTCATTAGGATTTGTATAAAAAGACTCTGCATCTTTGGTCTCCCTGCAGATTCTTTGATCCCTCCCCTGGCAGCGAGTGGTGGCACACTCAGTCTCTGGTGGAGATGGTTGCAACTTGTTAAGTTTGCTACAAGGATCCACCACAGACCTCATTAGCCACTCTCAATCACCTAGTGGCCTCACTTCTGTGTATACTGATGCTACATAACTGAGACTGCCGCTTGGTCTCTCACTGCTTCCTTTCCACTATTTAGGGACACACTTAGGCCTTGCTATATTGACACTCCAATACTACTACACTACTAATGAGCAAACACTAGTTGTCATATCTTAGTTCAAAGCGCATGTAAACAATGGTGTAAGGACAGTGGGAGCGCACAGTGTCTTGAGGAGTGTCCTTAACACCTCAAGTGCTTTGGATAATAGTAATTAGTTTGTGAGGGACAAATAATTTACAAACAGATCAACAACACTGAAATGTTGCCTGTGATCAATTTGCAGAAAAGGGCAGGAAAGCCTGCACATACATGTACACATGTATTCATTACATTTCAAAAGGGCGCATGTCAATAAAAGCCTGCATAGCCATGCAGCATTGGATAAATGTGAGCAGACATTGATGTCAGTTCATGCATACACATGCATCCATAATATGGGATGACTTTTTAATTAAAGGGATTATTAAAAAGCACCCGTATGATATGACATGAGGTACTGTCACTGACCTGATTTACTTGTAATTAATTTGATAGCATTCTTCTGGCATACGGCCATTTCTCAGATTACTGTACATTGAAGCCTGTGACATACAGGTATTAATGCTTGTGAAGGTCATGATAAATTACTGGTTGATGTTTCATGAGCATCTGCAATTTTTGTGCGGGTTTGGAGGTGGTGAGGCTGTCAGGTACACACTGAAAAGGATGAGTAATGGCGCCAAATTGAGAGGCGGAGGAAGTAAACACGCTGGGCTGTTGTTTCTATTGGACATTTTACCCTGGGGCTGTCGTCACAGCAACCCCTTCACCTAAAATTTATTATAGTCTGCCTGTACCTCCTACTGCAAAAGCCAAATAATCGTAAACCAACTGACCACAGAAACTGCTCTTTTCATTTGTTAACTCTGATTTTCTTTTCCCCTCTCTCTTTGTCTCTCATTTGTTTCTCCCTGCTGCCTGGCCAGGTGTGGACTATCAAATGAAAGAGATTGTTACTTGCTGCTCACAGAACCACAGGATGCCCTGCCCCAGATAAAGGCCAGCAGAGAAGAACACATAGTTTCATTTTCACAGTTCACCATTAATGTGCATGATGCATGAGCTCCCCATTACTAACACTACACTCTAATAGCCAGAAGTCTAGCCACTTTGTGTCTGGCCCTTCTTATACTGTTAGGTCAAGCTGCAGGGCTGGCCCATGGCCCAAGTCTTAGGGATAAAGCTAAGCCTGGGCATATCCCCAGCGCAGCCACCTGTCAACAAGCTCCACAATCCCTGGCAATGGATGGAGAGTTTTCTCCCTCCTACCCAGTCACTACCATCGTTTTTTCCTTGGATTTAAAGGTTATCTGCAGTCATCCTGTCTGGGGCCTCTGGTGAGAGCTGCAGAGAACAGTCAGCCCGCCACAGGTGTGTGTGCTGCCGATAAGCAAAGGAAGGCTAGGAGTGGAGACAAGGGGTGGGGCAGAGGGTGGCAAAGAGATATGTACATCCACCGTGGCCCGAGACTGACCTTCATTCAAAATTCTGTACACGGATGGAATGCTCCAGGGATGGAAAACAAAAAGGACTGTTCTGCATGCCCAAACCATATAGCTATAACCTTCCCTACTCAGCAAGGCTACCTTTTTTAAAAAGGGAGACAAAAAATAGGTCCCAGACAGAAACATAGTAGACAAAGAAAGGGCACTAGTGGTGCTGGCTAAGTGAGCAGTTGTACATGTAGTATACAGAATTGAGTATTTATTGTGTATAATTTTAGAGAAACATGAATTTGGCCTCAAAATGGCTGTACAAACGCAGGGGATTAGGATCTGGGATATCATCTGTTCTTCTTCCTTTACAAAGTGAAAACACTGCCATGGCAGAGACACAGCAACCAGTCCCAGAGCCTGCTAGCTCACTTTTAGTGTGTGTAGCTCCTCCATTAATAACTAATAGGTGGAACATTAGGGGGAAATGGTGAGTATGTCTTGAGGGCTTACATTAGCCTCGTGTATAGAATCTCCTTATCTGTGTGTAGGACAAGACAGGGAGAGAGACAGGTTGCGTTGTCCTCTCTTTGACTCTCTTCCTCCATTAACTGCCCTAGGAGGATAATTCAAGAGCTAATAAAAGTGCACAGATGTATGCAGACTGCTGATCATAAGAACATGTGCAGTTATTCAGCAATGCAGGAGGTTACCCACTGAGAAGCCACTGATGTACCCTTATGCAAAGCATGAACATAGGTGCAAATATTACCTGTGACTGGCTACATCTGTGTACGTATTTCCAGTCTGAGTGTTGTTCTCAGACTGTTAAGATATCGATCGCTGATGAAAATAATTACTTTTTGACAAATTGTGATAACAGTAATTAACAA
>OMLM01002226.1:21368-74112 GCA_900302695.1 Helostoma temminkii | reverse complement strand
TTTGTCTAAATTGACAGACTGAAATGTCATTTCTAAATGGATATCCAGGTGGAATATTGGCAAAAATACTTTCCTAAGCTTGGCCAAGCAACTGGTAATACAATTTTTTATAAAACAACCTTTTTTCAGTCACAGCAACCTTTGTTAATACCTCTGTCAACCAACACACACACACACACACAGACACAGACACAGACACACACCGACACACACCCTCAGTGGCATTGGGAGTCATTTTGGGCTACTTACCATCAAACCTGAGCCTGGGATGATACACGCAGGAGGTGGCGTTAAGCATTGTCCATAATTTTTATCTGTCAAAATGACAGATTATAACAGGGCAATCAACCATAACTTTAAGTAATTCACTCCGCTGTCCAGTTGGTGGCATGTGTGCATATTAATTACCTTAGTCCAGTTTTGTGTTTTATATCACATACAGGACCTCGTTTTCTAGGTGGTTTTGATCATTGGAATCATTTCCTTTACGAGACACAAGTTTTGCGGCACTACACTCACATAGGCAGTCGCACAGATATATTCAGTTTTGAGCACAGACCAGTTCACATGGTGAACGAAATGCAGACATCGCACTCAACGCATGTCGCTATTCATGTCGCTAGTTCAAGATGCTGACGCTGACCAGCTCCAAAACGCACTGATTGTTTACTGATCTCCTGCTTCACAACAGCTGTGTGTGTGCGTCTCATTAGTGTGTACCAAAGTTTTTGAATGTATTCCCCATGCACCATGTACAGTACAATTAATCATTTGCTTCAAATTCACACTTATAAGTCTGTTGTACGTAATTGTAACTTTGTTACTGCTTGATCATTACTGGCTGTAATTGTGTGCACCAGACAGGACATGTAAGTGGAGCAATGAGAATTTCCACTTCTCGCTGATAAGGTTTGGGCTTGGCCATACTTCAGGCTTGTGGTGTTTGACGTACTGGAGCAAAACTTTCATGTGAACACCCCAGGTGCATAATGTTTCACACATTACTTAGCAGTTATTTTATTTATTTACTTATTTATTATTTTTGGCCCACATTTTGCTTGCCAAAGTGACACTCAAAGAGACTGCTTAGTTTACATCGTGCCATAATTAAAAGAAAAACAAAACTACTGTAGTTGTGAGGAATATAGGAGGCAAATAGAAATATATTTGGTGGCACGCCTGACAAAGCAAGACGGCACCATGGTTGAGAAAGGCTCTTATAATAGACCCATAAGGTTGTCTCTCCCCAGGTTATCAGAGGACAATGATAAGCACGATGACACTCATAAAGAATCTAAATGACTAAATATAGAAGACAATAACTGACAGCAAAATGGTCTGTATAGTTTATTTACGGTCTTACTCAAAGTGTTTCAATATTCAGTTTAAGGGGTCAGTTCAGATTCAGACTGCAGAGAAAAACAGATACAGTCCTGAGGTAATGGACCCCTGCGGATAACCCAGAGGGTTCACAGGAGAATATGCTTACTACTTTCAATTAAAGACTGCCAAGTTGAGCTTCCTGTGCAGAATCCAAGCTCTGGGCGTTGTATCTGGGCCTTTGGCAGGATGCTCAGCTGCACCCATGATCAAGAGGCCAAGCACTGCCACAAAATACCACAGAAGCATGCTTGGCTACAGCTCCCATATCTAACTCTAGGAAGTGGAACGCCTGCCCAGGGCTGTAAGAGTTACAGGATTTTCCCCTTGCCAGCATCCACACACATGCAATGACTGTAGTATTGGTGTTAATCAGATTCTGCTTTGGAGGGGAAGATAAGAAATGTGCTTTGTCTGTGTTTGAAGAGGAGTGTTCTTAGGTCAAAGTAGGTCACGGGGGAAATGGCTATGTATTTTATCTTTAGGGTATTAGGACTCGACCCCCTGTGTAGCTATATGCTGATGGATTGCTGATGTCAGCTCATTAGTAGCACAACCTTTGCAAGGTCATGAGTCTGTGTAGGTACGTCAGTGCTCGCTGGTTTTACAGGGTGCAGAACAGAAAAGGGACATAATGATGCAGTGATGAAATGCTAAATGTACCTATATAGGCAGTTTGCTGCGTTGCTGCTGTTTAGATCAGTGACACATTAAAATCAACTTAATACTGTACATTAGTACAGAAACAAGTTCAGATACCTCTGTGCTAGGGTTGGATATCTCTGTGCAATCTGATACGATTCACATCTAAATCATGCTACAATGCAATTCAACACAGTCAAAATCAATTCAATTTAATGCTATGCACTGCAGTGAATAGTGAATTTTTCATAAGTTCTGTATAAATGCTCTCTGTTTGTCAGTCAGTGCATTTTTACAACTGGAACCAAATTAGGTTCAAGATTAAAAAACAATAAGGGCATGAAAACCTATGAAAAATTAAGTGGTTAACAGTTTGTAAGCAGCGAGTAGGCTAACTCACCAGTGGGCAGCAGAAAGCAATTTCTATACCTGCTTACAAAAAAAAAAAAAGTAAACTAGTGGAGCCAGTTGGACAGCAGTGCATAGAAATATACTTTACTCACCACTCTTGTATGAAATAGATTGAATGCAACCCCAAGTCATGGGAGGCCATGGCACTAGAAGATGCCTACACAGTCACACCATGTCATTGCTTCAGGTGTATTAGTGAAAATTGTGTCTCTGACTTGTCAAGCTTCCGGGCCTCTTTTGTAAAACCTGTAGTGTTGCCAAACTTTTGAATCTTAGATATATCTAGAGGTGGGGCGATTCATCAATGTAATCAATTGCGAAATACGTCGATTTATGTAACGTGCATCAAAGCATCACAAGTAAGATGGTTGTGTGTTGTGAGAGCATGAAGTCTGGTGAAGAGCGAGCGAAAAAGTAACCACAAAAACCTAGACGGACACCATCTTACAATTGCATGAATTGAAGTTTTGTTACTCTAGAAGTGAATTTTGCATTGTTTATTTATTTAGCTGTTTAATTGCTAAATGTAGCTCATACCACATTCATTTAAGTTAAATGAAGCTCTTGCTTCAATTATATTGTGGACAAACTTTTTATCATAGGTCTTATCATAGTCTTCACCAGTTTAGACTGACATGTTTTTGTTTGGAGAATAATGCCCTGCAGTGCATGCTGATGACTAATGAATTGATGATGACTGATGAATTAAAATGTTTATGTTTAGTAAAAACTGAAATATAAAAGAGCTTAAATAATCTACAAATTATTCAACAACAAAATTATTTGATTTCCTTGATAACATACTGCTGACGTAACACAGGAGGTGAAACCCCAATGTGCAGCGTCCAGACCATCACATGAAAGAGAAAACACGTAACCACCTTTTGTATATTAATAATTGTCTTATCATCGCAACGCAGTCCTCTGAATCATAATCAAATCGAATCATGAGGTGCCAAGAGATTCTTACCGCTAATTTTTTGTGTATCTTTACAAATTAGTTAATATTTCCATCCCTGATCAAAACACAAAGGATTACTGAAAGAGCTGATGTAATGATCTGAACTACATGCTTAACTCTACTAATTACATCTAGTATGGTAGATTTTGGACTGACATGATCAACAACACATAACCATTTCAAACTTTTTGATTTAACCAACAATGCAAGCAAATAAATCTAAACAGTTACGAATTGACCAGACTTTCTGTATGAGCCCTTGGATGTTTTTCTCTCTGCATGACATACAATCTAGTTTATTTCTATATTTTTATACTTGTTAATTGGGTTATCTTCTAAGCATACAAATAAATGTAACACGTTAGCCTGGTAAGATTAAGACAATTCGGTCTTCAGAACGAGGGCTTTAAGAAGTGCAAGTTCTGCTGCCAGGTTGAAGTCACGGATGTGGAGGCTGTTGAGAGAAAATCCCGACACACTTTCTCAAGTGCAATAGAGAAAGGGAGTGAAAAAGAAATTGAGAGAGCACAAAAACAGCAGTTCTCATTCTGTAATGGAACACACACGCTTACCACACGTTGTACTGGTTGCCTGGAGCACCATGGCAACAGGGAGTGAGAAAAACTGAGAGAGGCGGAGGTTCAAGGACTTCACTTTTTCCAGCAACATTTTAATTACTTTGGGCACCAGCATTTAGTAAAACAGATGCATTCTGGAGTTCCAGCAACAACTGGGAGAAACCCCAAGAGATTCTGGTGCTCAAGTTTTTTTAGACATTTCTCCACTCGTGTTTGTGAAATTACTGCAACAATTACATATATAGATTGATTACAGAAGCAGACTGATAATGAGAGAGGAAAAGATGGAGACAGAGAAAAGGAGAAGAGTGTGGAGAGAAAAAGCATGAGTACAAGAGAGACGAATGAGAGGGAAGATAAAGCAAAGTGAAAAAAGATAAGAGATCGACAGTATGGGAGATACAAGCTGTTTGAAGAAGGAGGCTGGTAAGAGATATGAGCAGAAAGGACCAAGGGAAAAAGGATTGAGGGGATTTGTAGGGATATAAAAGCTTCAGTGTTGCCCTTTTAGAAACACACCACACATCGAAAAGAGGCAAAAAGTAATTATTTGGGAGATGCAAGAACAGAGAAGAGTTTTGATTTGCCTTGTCTGGCAACTTCCAGAGATGTGATCACATATTGTCAGTGTTTGATAGTACACATATATATATATATCTGCATGTGTATTTTTGTACGTTAGTTTAAGCATATAGGTCTGTGTGTGAGAATATAGAAACAAATCGCCTTTTTCTCCTGATGCCATGCCTAACACGATCAGTACTCATTAAGAGCTCTCTGGAGCCCAGGCACCTCACAGACAGAAACGCTCTCCAAAACACAACCCCCGAACCCAGTAAACACACAGGGCTTCCTGCCTGTAAGCCTCTTCTCCAGTGTAAACAAACTGGCATACACTTAAAGCACTGGCAAGGTTATTTATTTAAAATAGAATCCAAAAAAAATCACATGGTTCTCCCTGTCTGGTTAAAAAAAGTAATAAAAGTATACTCTGTTGAAGTTTCATTTCCTTATCATGAGATTGAACTGAAAATGTATAAGGTGTAATTAAATAACAGTATTCCAATCTTCAAGCATTCCTATCACAATACATTTTAATCTTTACTTTAATAAACATTCTGCCATCTTTTATCAAGAGGCTTTTCATCATTTATTTTTGTGGATTTATAACTGTATCAGATTATATTACTGCTATTTCATTAATGAGATCTGCCTAATCCTGTTACTTAGTGTATAAACCACTACTGCCCAAACCGTTCAATGGGTGGATAATCCTACATCATAATCCTCCAGGGAATGTTTGTGTACCTTAAAATCTCCAATTCACTTTTGTAACATACAGCATTTTAGCCTGGCTGTTGAATCTGGCTGATTGTGGAAGATGTAGCAAAAAATAAGTCAGATAAGGGCTATTTAGCTTTGTTTTCACTTTGGAAGGTGACAGTTTTTCATCCCAGTGTTGAAGTATGATCATAAGAGGTCATATGTGCACACCTAATGTGCACAGCAAAGCATGATAATGTGCAAAGACAAGCTTATCCATTACATCTATGGAGGTTACAACCGTTGCAGTGCTGTAATATGGTGCTTGAGGCAAGGCAACAGAGCATATCAGAGCTATAGAACTGTCCTCATATGTGACGTTTCTTTTTTAGCACAAGAATGTAATCATTTAGATCCACACGGATACGTTCAGTGTTGAGAGTCCATGACTATGCCTTGTATTTTGCTGTTTCCTGTAAGGTAGTATTTCATACAAATATGCATTGCTGATGGATAGCAACCATTGTTATGAACACATTCCTATCGCCTTTCCTGGGTTCCTTATTAATCTCAGTCAAGTAAAAGGTGCCATTATGCAAAACTATCTATTAAAACATACCATCTTGCCTACCATGTTAGTGTTAGTGCACCATCCACACTCTTTCCTTCTTACTCTTAGAAATGGGTGCAATTCTAAATTAGTAAAATTTACAACAAAGACACTATGTCCATGTATCTCATTTGTAATTATATGAAAAATTTTTATTTGGATGATGGATTGTCTGGAAGTGCAGGTTAACAATGACTAACCCCATTTCCTCAGTGACACTGAACCTGGCCGACCTGCTATGTTAAATGACATTAGCCTGTGACCCTGGGGTGAAATGGGGTGAATAGAGACAGAGGAAAGGAAGATAAACCAACATAAGACAGACATTCCGAGAGAGAAAAGGCAAAATGGAGAAAGAAAAACAGAGAGAGAATTGTAGTGTGCACAGTCTGCTATTGTCCACTGTTGCTTCATTGTATAACACATTTTCTCTCAGACTCTGTCACTCTTTCTCTTGCCTTGTCTCCCATTCTTGTTCTCTTTCTCTCTTTCCCTGTCTGTCAATTTGTGAAGGCTCCACATCATTATTGTCAAAAATCAAACTGCAGTACTAATACAAAAGCCACGCACACAATATCACATGTACAGGCACACACACACACACTCGTGCTTACCGCCCACTCATGTTGAAAGGATTACTTTTTTTCCTTCAACTGGGTTCTGACACTCAGCAGCAAGCTTCTCCCATAGGAATCCTGAGTGAGACAGACAAGCAATGTGAACTTAGAAGAATTGGAGTCTTTGATTTTCCTGTCAGACACTTTTAACCCCCTGCCCCCCCCAAAAAAACACTGTTTGCCTTGGTCTTCATCTGACTGTGTCATTGTTCCTAACTGTTATGGTGTGGGTATTTGCTTGTTGCTCTGTCTGCAGATACAATCTCTGTCACAATCTGTGCGCAAAAACACATCTTCATCACCTTGAGACATCAGCATCCCAGACTGCTGCATGATCTTGGTGACCTTTGGCTTACTTCTTCGCATAGATATTTGTATAAAGGACAGTAACACCACCAGCTCAAACTGGTACAGAAACAGAAATGACTGTAAAGGAGGGACAATCGAATGAGAAATAACATTTAAGATCATTAAGCTCCAGGGTTGAATGAGAAGCTAAAACCTAAAAAAAAAAAACTCTCAGCGGTAGAGAGGCAGATGATTAAACCATGTCATCAATTCCCACACCTCCTTTTTAAGCCACAGGAAGCAACTGGAGAGTTCTGATTACCATCAATGACACTCCACCCTATCCATCTGATCCCCTGCAAGAGGCTGTTAAACCCATATGGGCTCCCTCGTTAAAACTGGTGTCAAGTAAATAATAGCTCTTTTTATCCAAAGGTGCGGGGACTGGATACACATAAAAGCAAGCTTATCAAAAGGTGAAGTGTTAAAAGGTGTTTGATCTGACAATGATTCTTCTCATATACATCTCGACAACGGATGGTGCCAGGTGGTTTTATCTTGGAGCTTATCGCTTAACCCCAATCACACCAAAGCAATAGATTTAAGTAACTAAAAGGTACTGATGGTTAGCTATTTAGCAAATCTCTTAGCTCTTACAGATTACACTGTGACCCAGTCAATGAGTAGCATTATGAGTGTTACAGCCATTTTCACCCTTTAAAAAAAAGTGTTAAAGCACCAACAGGTATATCTTCATTCAGTGCACCTTGAGTGCACAGAAACTTTAAGCAACAGCTGATTCTCCTTCTACAAATCACTGCAATGATGCAGACAAAGAACATGCTAGGTTTTGCCATGGCAGGTGTGCTTCTTGGTTACCAAATAAGTCTGTAGCTCACCCAACTTGGAACCAAACTTTGACAGATCATATGTGTGTATGTTTTTTTCCCCCATCAATCTAATTATATTAACACAAGTGGTAAACACACGCTCAATGCAGAGAAGAGGAGAGAAGAACAGCAGAGCAACAACAATGATGTATATAACATAATCATGGGAGTGCAGCAGCTTCATTGTGCAACCAACTAGAACCTGGCCACTTAACCTCCCTGCATAAGGATTAGTTGGGATTTTGGTTTAGGTTTAAGGAAAAGTGTCCCGATCCAGCGGCCCATTGTTAAGAATGCCTTATTATTCAGATTTAATTTAAGAACAGACATAGGAAAGTATTTGAGAATGACGATGGAGCTTCACTAAAGTGACTTCAAAATGCATGCACGTACAAAAAACAATAGCACTTTTCCACCAATGCAGAAGATGATGACATTCAGAGACACAAGCTGCAGTAATGTGCTCCCTTCTGAGCTCCAGATGTCTTAGACATCTACACATAACCCATAATGCTACCATGCTGATACCAGGCTTGGGGGCCGCTACTAGCGTTAACCTCTTCCAATCCCCTTTTCCTTCCTGCTCCAAAACATTGTCCCACCAGAGTCATAATTTGCTCCAATACTGTTCACCAAGGACTTACACACACAGGCAAGGAGATACATTTGTTCTTACATGTCGTACATGTTAATAAGTACAAAATCCTCACAAGTAACTAGATTAGATTTGTTGTGTGTAATGTTATTGGGTGGATTGCTAATGTACTATCAGAACTTGTGCTTTAACAGAAAGCCAGATAAAAAGGTGGTGAAGATTAGAAGAGAAGGGGAGGTTAAGACAGACACATTGACAAATGAAGAAAGTGAGAGGTTTATTAAGCTACTGTGGTTGAGGGAATAGCCAATAAAGAGCAAAAAGCTGATCACAAGAGAGTGAAGTAGAAAAACAGATTAGAGGCTGAAGAAGAAAGAGAGCTAAGCAAAGGATGATTAGAAAAGGGGAGGAAGTGAATTGGGGATGTTTTTAAATGTGGAAAGAAATGTCACAGTACACTTAGTGCAATCATTTCCTTTCACATAAACCTGTCTTGATGACATAATACCACAGAGTGTAAAATATTAAGTTTTCCCTTTTCATGCTTACATACATGAGGTATCTGGATGTGCTTGTTTTGATTCTGTCAACCTTCATTTACAGTAGCTGCAGTTTGACATTCAGTGGTAGAGTCTTTATATAGTGGGACCAGAGGGGGGAAAAGAAACGCTATATCCTACAATAGGTATAACTCTTGCTTCACTGAGCTGAACATAGCTGTTCACCAATTTTATAATAGCCACAAGTCAGAGTGGCTTTTTAACAACAAATTGAAGTGCCATTATATGAAGTGGAGTTAGATTAGGAAAAGGAAAGTATGCTATTCTGGTTTCAGAAGTGATACTTAAGCTACAAATGAGTATAGTCAGTTAAAACTAGTAGAAAAGATGGTATTTTGTTGGGTTTTTTTTAAATATTCAAATGAAATCATTCTTTGGACATAGAAGTCTTTGGGCTCTATTTTCCTGAAGGCACTGTTATTAAAGTTTATATCATTATTATTATTATTAACATTATTTTCTGTTGATATTCTAGTGGTAGACTGCTAGGAGCTCATCTGTCTTTATTATCCTTCATGTGTTTTACTCTCCAACTCATTCATTTTATTTTTCCTGTTTTGACTAGTGTGCTCCTGACCTTGAACACATTAAGACAGTGGAAAAGGAAACACTGAGATGGGAAATGGAAGTGGGGAAAGTCTGTAATCATTTCTGATAACTAGCTGTGTAGCAGGTGGTTCTCTGTTCATTGGGTAAACCATGAGAGTGGTGTGCTGTATAACTATTCTGTATCTTCTATCTTTGTAGTTCTCTATTAGATCTTATTTATTTTTATAATAAACCCGTCAAAAGACATCTTGATTTATTGAATTCTGTTCCCACGACAGAAACTTGGTGTCTGAGTGGGATCACACTTGTGGTTTGGACTCCATCATCAAATATAGAGATTTCACCCTGTGGATTGAGCAGATGTCCTCTGAGGGAGACCAAAGCAGGAAGAGGGAAAAAAGTTATACACACACTTACAAGGGAAAAAAAATGTTGTTTCTAGGACCAGTATGTTGGCGGATGCACCTTAATATCAGTGTTGTACAGGCTTGTGTACTATACTATTACAGTAGCTGTTTAAATACTTTGGTACTTGCAAGAGGTGTACAGCCACACCAGCAAGAGACATTTGCAAGTGCTGGTCATATAATTTGAATATCTTCAAAAAGTTGATGTATTTCACTAATTCCATTCAAGAAGTGAAACTAGCATAATGTATACGTTCATTCCACACAGACTGATGTATTTCAAGTGTTCATTTCTTTTAATTTTGATGATTATAACTGACAACTATTGAAATCCCCAAATTCAGTATCTCAGAAAATTTGAATATTACTTAAGACCAATACAAAGAAAGGATTTTTCCACACTCTAATCAGCTAATTAACTCAAAAAAACCTGCAAAGGCCTTTAAATGGTCTCTCAGTCTAGTTCTGTAGGCTGCACAATCCTGGGGAAGACTGCTGATTTGAAAGTTGTCCAAAAGACGACCATTGACACTTTGCACAAGGAGGGCAAGACACAAAAGGGGTTTTCAAAAGAGGCTGGCTGTTCACAGAGCTCTGTGTCCAAGCACATTAACAGAGAGGCGAAAGGAAGGAAAAGATGTGGTAGAAAAAAGTGTACAAGCAATAGGGATAACCGCACCCTGGAGAGAATTGTGAAACGAAACCCATTCAAAAATGTGGGGGAGATTCACAAAAAGTGGACTGCAGCTGGAGTCAGTGCTTCAAGAACCACTACGCACAGACGTATGCAAGACATGGGTTTCAGCTGTCGCATTCCTTGTGTCAAGCCACTCTTGAACAACAGACAGTGTCAGAAGCGTCTCGCCTGGGCTAAAGACAAAAAGGACTGGACTGCTGCTGAGTGGTCCAAAGTTATGTTATCTCTGATGAAAGTAAATTTTGTATTTCCTTTGGACATCAGGGTCCCAGAGTCTGGAGGAAGAAAGGAGAGGCACAGAATCCACGTTGCTTGCGGTCCAGTGTAAGGTTTCCACAGTCAGTGATGGTTTGGGGTGCCATGTCATCTGCAGGTGTTGCTCCACTGTGTTTTCTGAGGTCCAAGGTCAATGCAGCTGTATACCAGGACGTTTTAGAGCACTTCATGCTTCCTGCTGCTGACCAACTTTATGGAGATGAAGATTTCTTTTCCAACAGGACTTGGCACCTGCACACAGTGCCAAATATACTGGTACCTGGTTTAAGGACCATGGTATCCCTTTTCTTAATTGGCCAGCAAACTCGCCTGACCTTAACGCTATAGAAAATCTATGGGGTATTGTGAAGAGGAAGATGCCAGAGGAAGAGGAAGATGCCAGACCCAACAATGAGGAAGAGCTAAAGGCCACTATCAGAGCAACCTGGGCTCTCCTGAGCAGTGCCACAGACTGATCGACTCCATGCCACGCCGCATTGCTGCAGTAATTCAGGCAAAAGGAGCCCCAACTAAGTATTGAGTGCTGTACATGCTCATACTTTTCATATTCATACTTATTAGTTGGCCAAGATTTCTAAAATCCTTTCTTTGTATTGGTCTTAAGTAATATTCTAATTTTCTGAGATACTAAATTTGGGGATTTCATTAGTTGTCAGTTATAATCATCAAAATTAAAAGAAATGAACACTTGAAATACATCAGTCTGTGTGGAATAAATGTATACATTATACAAGTTTCACTTCTTGAATGGAATTAGTGAAATACATCAACTTTTTGAAGAAATTCTAATTATATGACCAGCACCTGTAATGCTAGAGTGCTGTAGTATGTAGTATAGTATGTAGTATAAATGTTTTTATAAATGTTACTGTTTATAATTATAGATATACACATTTGGTGCCAGCTAGAGACATTTGATATTTCTCATTCATGAAGGAGCATATCGGTGATGAGACGGGAAAAAAAAGAAAAATGGGTAAAGTTATCAGTGGCCGTAAGTCTTGTGTTGAGAAAGTACAGGAAATAAGTGGGGTTAGAGAACCACATGTCTCATCACCGATATGCTCCTTCATGAATGAGAAATACCCTGGTTGTTGTAACCAACTCTGACAGTGGGTCAAATTGGGATTTCCAGAAATTGGCAGTCCTAGTGAAAGGCAATGGGCTTTACTAAAACAAAAGCTGGAAGCTAAAGAACAAGAGACCTCAGAGCAGTGTTCCTCCTTGTCAAATAATAACAAAAAAGACAACACAAATAAAAAAGGTGGATTTAAGGCTGATTGGCAAGTATATAGCATGTTGCAGGAAGAAGCAAACAAAGGAAAGATAAAGAATAAAAAATGAAAGACATAATGAAGATAACAAGGAAACACAAGACAATAAAGATTCTGAAAAAAAATAAATTACTGAACCAAACCCAGAGATTTTAAACAAGGGCAAATTAAGCTCAGATGACACACAGACACACACTAACCAACAGTATCCTGTCTTGCCTGGGGTTCATCAGGTGAGCTGTGATCTGGTCGGTTGCCCTCCACGACCGCCACCCTACAACAACCGCATGATGAGGGACATCAGGGGAAGGCTGAGGCATCTGCTCCATATGCACAACCTGGGCTGACAACTCGGTCTCAAGTCAGACATGGGGAGAGACGCAACCAGAGGGAGGAGGACCGGGATAACAATGTTCCAACATTCACCACTTTCCTCATGATCGAAGTGGCAGGGGCTACTGGCATCCAGCTTGTTTTCTGACCCTGGTCTGATGCTGACATGAAAGAGGCCATAGAGAGAATATGCCACCCTTCTAAGAATGTTGACAAGCGGGCAGCTGGCCTCCGCAACATGACGAGACTACAGACCAACACTGCACAGCCGCCGTTTGTTCAAACACAGCTCTTATGCAATCTTTCTCAGCGATAGTTAATGCTTTTTTTTAGGCTGTGCCAGCTTTTGCAATTTTCCTGGCTGTGTTTATGCAGATTAGGTAACCCTCCTCAGACCCCCTTTTATCATTGCCTGGCACAGGCATGTACACACAGGGACTGCTCCTAAATGAATCCACACCTTTCACTTACCAAGGGGCTCTTTCCTTTTGCTGCACTCTCAGTGACTTGTAGAACACTGGATCTTACAGTAAAGTGTTTTTTTTTTTCCAAAATCACACAGCAACCGAAATTACATACTCAACATATATTACTTCAACAGTCCCCGATTTCTCAGAGAGGTCACACGTAATTTTGGCACAGCAGCTGAATTCATTAATTATTCATTACTCCATACAGACCAACAGGACTGATCTGGAATTAAGACATCAACTGATTCTCTAAAAATGAGTCAAAAAAGTATTCCAGCTGTCCTCATGCGTGTTGAGCTCCATCAGATCAGAAAAACATTATCATTAAAAGCAAAAATCCAAATAATGTAAAAAACATTATGAAGGTCAGAATTCCATTTTCCTGTATGCAGTCATGTTTAAAAATAGTTGTGCTTGTGGTCGAAAAAAATCTTTTTTAAAGCAAGTCCAAAGCAAAATCCTACATGGGTCCATTTTGCAGACCTGCAGGCGGAGAAAGAGAAAGCTCAACGCGAATCGACCTATTAAAATATCTCTTAATCAGCCTTGCACCGACTCTGCCTGTTACCTGTTTCCACATTCAAACACATGATCACTACTGCTGCTGTACAATAAAGGGTCAAAGGTTATGGTGCAGAATACTGTCTGCACAAAGACATAATAAAATAAAATAAGAATGCAGAGGTAGATTTGTCGATTTGTTTTTTCCCTATGGTCACAATCAAGTCATGGTCCCTCTTCAGAATCCTACTGACTTACTCAATCCTGCCACAGCACATCTGTTAGTTTAAATATAACAGCATTTTTATTATTCAGTTTATGGGGGCTGATACTATGCAGTTACACTCATCTGTTTATTGTGCTTTATTAATTTAGGGACATGAAAGTCTGTTTTCACATATGCAGCAGAGAAGATGAGTAGAAATTAACTTTCCTTGCTGATCATACACTAAAACCAGTATGAAGAGCTTTCAGTAGCTGATGTACCAATATAGATCAGCTGATGAGAGAAACTGATATTATTATCAGCTATCAACTCCTGCCTGACTCCACCTGCTCATAAAGCATTCCCCCCCAAGTAATAATAGTTCTGCCTGTGCTCCACATTGCGCCTGGTCGCATCTGGTTGTACCCTGTAACGCCAACGCTGGTGGTCATGAAAATTGCAAAAAGATGCTTGGATAGCACCTCTGCCCAGACAAATTCTGCCTGCATCTGGTTTCAGGAAAAATAAAGCCCTTGGTCTTCTATGTTTAGGTCTACTATAAATTATGAATTTAAATGTTTTGCTTGTTGACCCCATAATGGAAACTACAGGCCTTCACCAAGGACAGAAATGTTTCTCGGCACATTGCATTCTTAATCATCCTCCCTCTCATTGCCCTCAGAGACTAGTGACTTTCCTCTTTCCAAAATATCTGACAGTAGCCTATTAACAATTAAGAAGTATGGTTCACAGCACCTCCAATGGCAGAGAAAGACAAACTTTGTAATATACTGACAGTGCTGAACTATCACTTCTTTAAATTGTTTTCTGTATTACTAGTCACATCTATTGGTCAATTAGCTTTTATGCAAATGTGAAGTGCAATATAAATAAAACTGACCTCACTATAGGGGACAATTTTATCATTCAACACTGAACTGGTTAAGTCCACGGTAAGATATATTTTTATTAGTATTACTATTATTCAATGTGAACACCTCTGGAGATCACATATTGCAGAAAGCAAAATGTACACTGTTTAAAACTGTGTTTACTTTTTGGCTTTTTCCCTTCAGTAAAATATTTGAAACAGTATAGATTTTATTGGTCTATAAATCACTCAGAAAATATATTTGCTGCTATGTTAAATTTTTAACAACCTGAATCACATCAAGCTTAGTTGAAACTGAAATCTATCTTAAAATATTGCCCATGGCAGTTCAAACTATGTCCTTTCCTGTCCAATATGTTTATTAGTAATACTGGACTGCCTTGAGCACCTTTATAATTCATTATGGTATTATTAAGCTTGCCAGGAAATATTAAAGTTTCAATTCCTATATTAGCTTCAGCCGCAGAATAACAAGGATTCCAATGTGACATCCCCAAGGTATACACATACTGTAGACTCACTCGTCAAAGTATCATCATATCATTTATTCATTGCCATTTCATAGCTTAAGTTAAATAGTTTCATGATTTTTCCATCTAGCTTGTCATTATTCCAAACAGGTCTCAGATTATCTATTAAATAATGCCTCAGAGGAGACTGGTGCAGGAAGGATTGCGCCATTATCTCCATCTGTACAATTGACTACATTTAAACTGGAAAAGGCCTGCAAAAGACAAAATACTAGATAAGGGATGAGGGTGCTAGAAAGAGTCTATGACAGCAGGGTCCTCACCCCATCTTCCGGTTTGGACATTTGGATAGGTTTAAACCTAATTTCAGAGGTGCAAACTGGTCCAATAAGGCACAACCCTACCTCCTATGGGGAACATAATCATTATGTTGTCAGGAAACGTATTTTATGAATGAAGGAAAACCCAGTCTATGATCTCGGCCTGACCTAAACCAGTGCTGTGGGTGTCTGAACCCAACCATAGCACAACCACACATTAATAAAGTTGGAGTCCCATATTTGGATACTACAAGAATGTTCCTGAAAAAGAAAAAGGGATGTTGTAGATAGAAGATTTGAAGGACAAAAATATGTTTCCTGTGAACATTTATTTGATATTTTACATATCATTTACGTTAATTGTGAACATATATCATCATGTTGACAGAAAACATATTCCGGTTGCAATTACGTTCCCCACAAAAATGCAATTGCGATTGCAGTTTAGTTGTATAGAAATGTAATTTTTAGAAGACTGGGTTGAAGGCAACATTTCTATTGCCCTGAAAATAAAGGAAATACTGAAACTAAACTTTTGAAGCCAACTTCACTAAAATTGTCTTGGTGCCTGAACACACAAAGCGCTATAACCACAAAAATTGTAAAACCAGAATGCTCCAAATGCCCATCAAGAACTACAGACAAAACTGAGGAAGCATACAACATGTTCACCCATTTTTATTTACTAATTTATTCCTTAATTTCCTACATGACTCAACTTTAATTTCCATTTCATGTAGAACAATGTCTCTCCAAAGCAATGAACACTATTAAGATATTGCTGCAAAAGCTGTTTTGAGTTCCTCAAGATATCCATTACAAAAAACAATAATCAAAACTGCAGTGACTATCGATCCAAATGTCACTGTCTATTATTAACAGCAGAATTTGAATTTCATTCATTTACATTTCATTTTACATAAAAGAGACCATTATTATATAATAATATTATTTAGGCTGTCTACAGTCTCTTGTAACCATGTTGTTATATTGAAATGTTGTTGGATGTTACATACAGACAAAGTGATGGGAGCTTTTTAGAAATATTCTCTGAAATCAAATACAATATAAAATGAAAATACTTGGTTATGGTCACGGTGGTCATGAATATATTTTAAAAAGTCTTAAAAGAGAGTTCAGGCAGAGTGTCAGCAATCCATTTTAGATTATTCAACTGAATCCACATTCCCCCCCCCCCTTTCTGCTTTATTCTACCACTCTTGCTGTTCTCTTTCCATTATGCAAAGTCACTCTTTGATCTCAAACACTGAAAGGTGGCTTTATCTTAGAACAACAGAGAGACAAACGATCAGAGACTTCAGAGAAAGTAGACCTCAGAGAAATCGGCACAAGAATAGAACAGAGGAAGAGAGGAGGGAAAAGAGCATAAGATGAGCTGATTACAGTAACCAAAATTTTTTTATGCTTTCGAAAAAGGGAAGAAATAGATTGTAATACTCATGGTTCAAAACGCCTTCCACACTGAGCTTTTCCGCCAAGTGCTAATGCATTAGATAATAATCACATCTCTATTTACTGTACATGTAAACTTCTAAAATCTTAATCATGCATCAACTAAAAGATCACAATCTTAAAGGTTTGTGTTGGGTTTGCTTGAAACAAAGTAAGTTGGATGATGCGTCACACAGACATGTCTAAAGACAAAACTAATAAATAACAAATAAAAACAATAAAGAGGCAGAATGGTGTCATACTGTGTTTACATGTACATAACTGGCCAGGTTACTCAGAAAAAACAGGTTTCTCAGATAACTGGGGAACGAGTTTACATGCACTCAAGAAGCCTTTTTACTTGAAATCTGCATAAACTTGCAGCACATCAGTGATCTGATTTCGCCTCTACCTCATAAATCCTTGGAGTTATTTCGGAAGCATGGTTCACACATATTACCTTTATAGAGACAGAAGTGACTGCTTCCTGACTTTTGACTGACAGCGCTGTGAGAGAGACAGGCAGACAGACACAATGCTCCTTTTCACATAGCAAACTGAATGAAAAAGAAATGCACCACAGTGACTTATTTAGACATCTACGGGGCACTATGTGTTGGTTTCAGTTTTAGTCTGATTTGATTTGGCTGCCTTGATTTAAAAACGAGGCAGCATCACTCCATGTAATGATCCCCCTTCTTTTCCAGCTGCTTCTCTCTACTGAAAGTAGTAGTGTATCAAGTGCATGCAGGCTTTATCCTGAACAGAGTGGATTTATAAGGGCAGTGACGACATCTCAATTAACTGTAATAGAACAGTTTGGAACTACTGTAGTTTGAAGTCTCTATGGTCTGCCATTGTTGGAATAAAGCTTTTTAAAAACCTGGTTAATGGTATACATAGCACAGAAATCACAGTTCTCTGGGAGAAATCTACTTGGGTAAATCAGGTTTCTCTAATCGCCTATCCTGATTATGGAAACCAGGTTTCCCATTTACATCCAACAGTTGAGAAATCAGCTTACTCGACAAAGGCGACTGTAACCTGGTTATTTAAGGTTACTTATCTGCTTAAATTTTTCTTATGAATAAAAACATTAAGTGGGAGAATGACTATTTAAGGGCATGATATTTCACTTATTAGAGCCATGAGCAGTCTTGTTGGATGTGTTTCATTCATACAGATGTGTGCATACAGTCCCAAAACACAAGGTAAGATCAGCAAATTGAAGTTCAGAGCTCGCTGACGTGCAGAAGACAGACAAAACTTTGTGCAGATGTAAATTGCCAGACTTTCTGGCTTATTGGGTATGCATGGGGCATTGACAGTGCAGAATGTAAGCATCCCTTCATCCAATCAAAAAGAAAAATTGCTGGAAATGTGGAGCAAGTGTCAGTATCATTACATGCTGATCATCCTGTCACCTAGACAGGATAATTAGTAGCGACCATAGCTTTAGCACGCTAAAAGGTCCATTGTTGCTATTAGTAGATACTGATTTAATTCCACTGCAGTGTGATTGCCGAATGGATTTATTACTATTAATAAATGATTTATTCTGTTACATGTGAACATGGAATTACCAAAGTTAGAGATTAAAAACTCCACACGCAAAGGTGTTTTGTCGTTTGCATGACATATCCATCTATGAGCACATCTGTCAACAAAACTTAAATGCAGACATTGCTCTGCAACCTGAACAGGCAGTTCACACTATTGTATCTTTGTCTGAGCTGCAGAGGTGGATGTGGTCAGGATGTAATGTAAATGGCACTATTTAACTTAGCTCCATGTCTTCAGCAACTGCATGTTGCCAACATGATTCAGACATTGTGTGTTTATTATAGCTGGCATCTCATACTGTATACATATAAGTGTAACATCACCTGAAGTAATTATTACTTCTTTGTACTATTTTTAATCTAAAGTGAGCCAAAGAGTGGAACTACCAAATTAATAATGTCTGCACATAGGGCTTTTAAGGATATTCCGCACTGTGCCCCCTGCGTCAAAGACTAAAAGTCTGATATGGTGAGTATGGGTGAAGTGTGCTTCTGCACAAAGCTTTGTCTTCTGCGCATCAGTGAGCAATGACCTCCGCTTAGAAACATTACCACCATATGTTTTGGGCCTGTATGCACAAATCTGTTTGAATCAAACATCCTCAACAAGACTGAACATGGTTCTCATTTATGAGCACAAATTAAGTAGTGCCATTCCTGGGTCCAAGCAAAGGTGATGTGAGGTCTAAGTCATCTGAGTTTGGTGTGTGACAGCTGTTATTTATTTATTAAGAATAACCAGTGTGAATCAGAACAGTTATGTTATGAGCTGCAGCACCAAACAATGAGCAGAAAAACTCAGAAGCATTTGATCAGACTGAGGTGAACTACAGAATAGATTAATAATTCTCTGTGGGATTCATCACTCAGCAACTCATTTTACAGGTCAACAAATATAGGGCCTATTGTTAATAAACACATAATGCTGCACCACAGAAACACAGTCACTTGAAAAACGAGAAGGTGAACCGTTTTAGCTTCATCCTGTGATGAAAATACCAAACATATCGTGGATACATACTGTAGTATATGGGATGTAAGACTGCTGGGTAAAAATGGAGTAACAGTCTGTTCCAAATAACCAAAGTCCTTACGTGTCATCAATATATAGAGAACTGAACTGAACCGACACACAGTCAGAAAGCCTTATAGACACAGAGAAAAGAAACTGAAGGCTAAGGACTTCTTGAATCAGAGGACAGCGAGATTGCCCTTGCAGTGGGCTCACCTTATCACTTTGATTAGAGTGTGAAAGGACACTTAAGATCTCAATTGCCAGCACATTAGCAGTCTACTCAGCCCCCTGCCATGGAATCCAGTGCCTAATGTTTGGGAGAGAGGGGGAGTTTAAAAAGATTATTTGATTTCACTTAGATATGCCCCTGCATGTGAAATCAAATAGCAATTGGATAATATGTGTGCTAAATATGAAAGGGCCTGCTTCATTTGAAACATTGATTTGTATTTCAAATGTTTTTGCCAAACCAGAAACAGAACAGTCAGCAGTCCAATATGTTTAAAAACCTTCAAATGGCATGACATATTACAAAGACTAGTATATTTTCTGCTTCAACACTGATGCAGATTAAATTTTATGAGATTTTAAAAAAGACAAGCTAGGGTGTTGATATGAGATAAAGTTCCTTTTTCTTTCTACTCTTGGTTTAAGAATGCAGCAATAGGCAAAGTTCCAGCCTGCGAATAATGATTTTAAAAGTATGAAGAGAAGAGAAGAGAAGAGAAGAGAAGAGAAGAGAAGAGAAGAGAAGAGAAGAGAAGAGAAGAGGGTTGGATGTTTTTTGTAATCTTTGCTTTGTTATTCTCTGCGTCTGTGAAACCTTTTACTGCTGTTTAATCAGACTAAGACAGTCCTTGTTGGGAGGATGACGGTAAGCTTCTTTAGAGGGACAAAAATCTGGATGAAACACCATTACATTGTTTACCATGACAGCAACAGTAACAGAAAAGATATCAAAAAGCTAAGATGCACATAGATCTTATATTTCCGGCGTATATACACTATATAAAATGAATTGCCTTTTTGGAGACAGGAGACAGTTGATTTGCCTTTCAATAAACAAATAAATCATAGTCAAACACAATTTTATTTCTGCATTCATTCTGTGCACACAAAATACTCTTTGCCACACTTGCATACTGCAGAGTTTCTACATGCTGTAACTCAATCATCTGCAAAAAAAAAAAAAAAATCACCTGCCAGACAAACTTTCATTAAACTCCTCTTTGACATGAATAGGGAACTGTCTAAAGTCAGAGAAAAGGCAATTGGATTTGATCTGACATGTTCCCATAAATACCTTCATTCAAAGCCTGTGGATTGCTTCAGCTGTGGAGCTCATCACAGTCAATTCTTTAGCCCTGGATTCAATTTTCAGAAAACTTATTGGTGAACCAAAATAGCAATGGAGCTTTTGACCGCAGGTCTTTTTTCCCAAGTTACAAATAAAGCAAGGATGTATGCAACAGTTCATAAGAAAGGTTGTTTTGGGAGGTATTTATGTATCTTATATTGGTTTCCTGCCGCATCAAAACACACACAGAAGCCATAGTCTCATAGTGAGACTAATCATTACTAACATAGTGGGATATTCAGCCAATAAAGATGACTCAGATCACCAAGGGAACAGAGCAGACTTTCTTTATGCAATTTCTTATTTTCTCTCACACATCCTCCCTCTGTCTGTCTCTTCATGTCAGGTCGGTTTCACCAATTGATTCTGTCTTCACCTCCATTTTCCCCTCTTTTCATTAACTCTACCTCTCTCTACCCATTAGTAGGCCTCCTTTTCCCTTCTGTCTCAGGCCATCAAGCTCAGATTCTTTCTCCTCATCAATGTGAGCAGATTCAGATCCTCTTAGAAAAGGTAAGTGAGCCTTCACAGCAATCACAGTCACGATGCAAGCAAGCACAGAGGTACAAGGAAAACACACACGTCTATATGCACCCAAACATATACACAGGCACACATCTACACACAGGCACTTGTGTAGATATGTGTGTGTATATGTTCGGGTATTCACAGAAAAAGTGATTAAAGGAGTGGAATACCAAGTTTCAAAGAGCAATGGTAATTTCACTGAAATAATAAACATAGCCATAAAGTGCAGTTTGTATGTTTATACTTTTATCTGTGTTTGTATGTTTTTGTGATTGTGCATTTTGCATTTCTGCATTCGAATGTGAGTGCAAGTGCGTGTATTTGCTTATGTATGTGTGCATATGTGGGTGTGTGGCTGGCTAGTGATTATGTAAGACACTAATTGTCATGCAGTGCGCAGGGCGCAGAAACCAAGCACAGAGATGAAGCTTTCTCCAAGCCCACAGCGATAAATAATAAAATAATTACAAATAATGTATCCACAAATCCAAAGCAGGGCATGGAAACATCAAAACACTCTGTGTTTGCATAGATATACTAGCTTTGCAACATGTATGTTTATTTTATCTTGCATATACACACACTTCTGAAGGTCCCACTATCTGTGTGGTTGTACCTGTGTGCCATTGGCTGCAATGTCATGAGTTAAAAATTGTACATCAGAGTAAAAAGCTGAAGATTTTTAGGTTTCAAATCACAGTGCCTGAAGAGCTGAAAAACTGACACTGATATTTGAATTAATTAAGTGTGTACTGCAACTAAATACGATTTAATGTGGTCCTAGCACATATATGAAATATTTATGGGCTCAAAGTCAAGTTCATTTGATGCTAAATTGTCTGAAATCTCATAAATTGGCGGTTTGTGTTAGGCTTTTAGGATAAGAGCTCACTTTTGCGTACTTTTTTCTACCATTTATTAGATGAAGTAACTTGGATGAAAGCTTTTGATTTTGAAAGCTTTTGGAATTTCAGTTGTTAATCAGTTGCTGTCAAGACATCAGAGAATAATTCAAGAATGAAAAGAGTTAAATATGAATGAATATATATCAAAGAGCATAAGTAATCAGATTCAGCATTAGTCAGAAAGAAATTTAATCAATTTTGTATGAGAAGTTTCCTAAGCAATTTGCCATTTTCTCTGTTAGCTAAAACTTCCAAGACCCACCACGAGTATCCGTGACCTTCATTTTTAATGTGTTTGTCCTCTCTTGAACGCTTGCAGTCCAATTTTTGGCAAATAAAATTGTCTTGTCATGCTCTGGAGTCTTTTAATTTGTTACACACTGGATATTTCTGCCTTTAACATGATGCCAAACATAGAATAGTTTGCTGTCTAATAAAAGCAGGTAACAATAAAAACTTAAATGCAATTATGAAATGTTGATTAGCTGTCTTCATTGTAATAATACAGGCTGATGTTACTATAGAATCTTGCTCCTCGTTGTGCGAGTACAGTGGCTCCAGAAATGAGATTTTCTGCCTTCTTCGGCTGGAATGTCCTTCAATGCCAATCAATATTTATTGTTACTAAAACTATTTCCACTTGATTTATTGTTGTTATTGCTCCTGCTGTGAAAAAGTCTGCTAAGCTCCTATCCAACAAGAGATGACATCATTTTCTTTAGAATAAACTGAACAGAGTTTATGAGTTTCCTCCTTTACTTCTTTGTCCACTCTAAACCACAATGACCCAGGTTGTAATTTATTATTATATAGGTGCTTTACTGTATGTAGCAAATTGCTTACAATGTTTGCCAGGTTATTTGACTGTTGTGTTCTTAATTGGTTTATAAATATGTTTCAATGAGCAGCATTGCTTTGGTAAAATCTATGAAATATTGTAATCTTATGTGAAGCAACTAAGCTAAGAATTTCCATAAATGATGGGACCATGAATTCTGTGCTCTACCAGGGAGAGGGAGGGAGAATGTCCGTCCAACGGTTTCTGACCTCAAGCTCAGACACATTTGGGTTCTGCAGCTGGACAATGATCCAAAGCATCAGCAAGGCCATCTTTGAATGGCTCACTGCAAAAAATTAAAAAATTAAAAAATAAATTAAGGTTTTGGAGTGTCCTACCGACTGAAGCCCTTTTCACACACGCACAGCGGACTATCTTCAGGCGATCAGGTCAGGACTTTACTCGGAGTTGCTCTTGCACACTTGCAGCACCCACCCAGACATACACTGTTTGAAATGCGCACAGGGAAAATAAACGTTTGATTTTGGAGAAGGGAGGGTCTCTGTGTAGAGAGTGCAAGAGGAATGATGTGACACAAAAAGTTAATTGCGGAAGTCACCTGATTTTTGTTTAAAGTGGCAAAGCAAAGCTAATCACACAATTAGAAATGCATAATGTTTATAACCTCGGTTTTATGACTTAGAGAAACACAATACAACAGTAGAAAGCAAAATAAATACTGAGCAGATATACTGATGGAGAATGTCCACTCGATAGCTGTTATTACCAAGAGAATAACACCCCCCTGATATAATGGTAGGGGAAATGCTGATCTTAATTATTTAAGTGTGACAAATATGTGGAAAAAAAAATTATCAGGAATGGGGCAAATACTTTTGCACAGCACTGTATATACCAGAATGTCACACTGCTGCTGAACATTTTCCACAGTGTTTTATGTGTTTTTGCTGCCCTTTAGACAACCATTAACATTTTCAACTCTTGGGACAAAACTGAAATAATGCACTAAACATGTCTGATGCTGTGACATGGAAGAGCATGGAAAAGCTATAGATATAATTCTTAAAAAAATACAAGATTTTTTCCTGCTTTTTGCTCTGTGTCTATTACTTACAAGGGCTTCAGTCTTGAATGGGCCAATAATATGCCAACATGGTGTGAAATTTGTGCCCTGCAGGAAGGAAGAGAAATTGGGTGATTGGTGCTTCATTCAGGCAACTGGTTATGCCTGCGGCTCTCCAGCACTGGAGGAGTTGAGATGGCCAGGGAAGAGCAACTGGACACTCTGCTTTTTGGCAACTCATCTGGCTTGATCTGATTAATTTGCCTCAGGTATGCTGCATTACCACATTCCATTACATCTATCTCATGGGGTTCTAACAGTTCATTCTGTTAAACCTCGGGGGAAAAAAGTAGCAAGTCAGCAGAGATCAGCACGTAATGGCATTAGCAGTTTTACACAGCAAAAGAAATAATAAGATAATGTTTTCTGTTTTCTCTCATGCAGCCTGTAGTACTCAGATGACAAAGGATTTTTTTTTTCTTTCTGTCAAAAGTGTTCAAGTTCAGTTCATTCAAAAGGTGAGACAGCACTCACTCAATCACAGCACACTGGCTCACAACTACTTTCTTTTTTATAACCACACAATTACAATATTTATGAGAAGTCCTGCTGATGGAAAGACTATTTCAACCCCACCCAATCCACCTCCTCCTATCTCCTCTGTCCTTTTGTGGTCCTGATTCTTTTCTGTGGGCTTATTTTAATGAAAAATGTGGCGAATCACTCAGGCGTTTGGTGGGCTTGTAATTTCCACAACATGATGATGTGAATAACTATGAGCTGGTCCTAAAGACACTGACAGTGCCCACAATAAATGCATTGATAAAACACAGGAGAATAAAGGGCTGAATTCCTCTTTGTCTGGCCCCACTCCGCCCCTCAGAGCCTCTAACAATAAATCGTGTGAAATCATTGATTGAAAAATTTAATGTTCACTACAATGACCTTAGACAGTGAGAAAAAAGAATGAGAGAGCAAGGCAAAATAAATGCATTGAAAAAAGGAGTGAACCGAAGGGAACGCAAATGTTCCCACCAGGGGGAATATCTTCTAATACACCTCCGCCAGGGAAGATTATTGATAGAGAGTGTATGATTGTGGGTGTGTGGGGGGGATTATATTAAAAATATTCCTACCACCACTGCTTCAGCTGCACCGCCTCTCCTTCATTCCATGAAACTGCACTGCTATAATATGCATCAGTATTGCTGCTAGGTGGTTGTTCCTCTGCTGCAGCAGACAAGTGAAATCTCAATCATTTGGACTTGAGGGTTGTGTCCTGGTGAGAGATGACTTATTCATGGCATAGAGTGTGTACCAGGGGAAGATTATCTACCCATGGGGTCCACCCCCACACCAAGGGCATTCTACAGAAACATTAACCTGTGGTGTAGCACACTGTGCTCCCTGCAGCTTCTGTTCCTTCCAACAAGAGACAGAAATATTACAGAAAAAAAATCTGATAAAGGGCTCCAGGGTTTTTTTAAGGGTCCACTGGCAGTTGAGTATTATGTGTCCATAACGTTAGGTGAATAACAATCACAAGTTTAACAGACATTAACAGGACCAATATTTCCCAAGGTCATCATCCTTAGTGTGTTAGAATGCTAACATTTGCACATTAGCCATAAACCAAAGTACTGAAAAATCTGACATTTTAATCTGATGTTGGTACTAGATTCACCCTCCTCAACAATTCACCCTAACATATCTGGAAGAAGTTTGTTTTAGGCTCCACATTGCATCACAACTCTCAACTTCATCCTAAACCTGACTAAAATCTCCTTACAAGACCAAAACGTCCAAAAAGACCAAAAAGAATAGTATTTGAAAAAGAATTGTCCACAGAAGGATATAAAGACATGCACAAACACACTCACAGCCAAACACAAACATACAGCAGTATAAAAAAAACGCATACCCTCTGACTGATTAACTGCTTACTCATAAACTACGGCACATATCCCCTGACCACATACAGTAACTACTTACTCTTTCAGACTGTTGGGGATTCTAACTGATGTGGGCACAGATGAATTTTAAATCACTCCAGTTTACATAGAGGGAGTCTGAAACATCTGCCAGAAGGTAACAGCTCATTTTTGATATGCAGAATGTGGGATGGATCCCAAAGAATCTCCTAATTTGTCCAAGTAGACACTGTTGATAGAGGGAATAAACATCGTCAACCTTGTTTTTAATGTCACAGGTGGACTGTCCACCCACACTTTCATTCCATATTTAATTATACCCACTAAAACAGCCTGATCTGCATAAGACATATAGCCTCTTAAAAGTCAAGAACAAACCTAATCATTATAAGTATACTGTACCATGCCAAACTACTGTCAATATTTACACTCTGCAGTTATGTGCAGGACTCAACCCGTATAATTGGTTGTTGGTTGTTTTTTGTAACAGAAATGAAAGTAATGCACAGAATGGAGATTCCAGTTTAAACATTTCTAAGAGATATTTCACACGAGATAACTTCCCAATCCCAAACACAATACAACAAAATGATGAGTATGGAGGATACATTATTCTCACTGTATACACAGTTCTTCTACAATGTCAATTCAATGTCAAAACATATATGATCTTGACAAAAAACATCAAGATGACAGAATTGGGCATACAGATAAAGGCATTAGTGTAGTATAGCTTTAGTATAAAATTCAAATAACATACATTCACCACTAATTAACATTGTAGGGTTTTGTGTTCTTTCCTGCTGGAGGCAAATACATGTATAGTCAAAACTGAGGAGACAGCTATGCAGAAACATCCATGTGACAACTATGAGGTGACACAGCTAATTGCACTTAATTGCATTCACCTGGAGTCCCAGGTGTAAAACGAATCCTGACTAGATTAAATTTGATCCTGCTGCAATTAAAACCAACAGTGCCCTGCATCCTTAGCCAGAACAAGTACAGTACCACACAGACATTGTTACGCCGCACTGGAAAATATGCACACACATTCACTCATGCACATCCCTCATCATCATGACAAACTGAGAGTCTTTTTGTGTATCTGTATGTGTGGTAATCCCAGCCAATTCAAAACAAGAGAAATGTGGGTAATGGTGGCACTGACTCCAGGGACAGCAACCATTTCATGGCTGGTCACTCTGGCCTCTCCAAGTGTCATGATGTGATCGATCCACAAGCACAACCTCTCTCTCTTTCTGCCTCTCCATGCTTCCCTCCCTCTCTCTGAGGACATATTACGCTGGCTTATGCAGTGATGCATTTGATTGCACAGCACCTCACCAGGGCCAACTCATCAAAAACTTGATCCAGGGAGAGGCGAGTTGGGGGAATAAGTTAGACAAGGCTTTTTCTACTGGAAACCTGTGGATAAGATTAACTCCGTTTAAAGCTACTGAGCAGAAAGTTTTCACAAATGACCAATGTAGTGTCATACTATTAGACTGATAGCTGGTGTAAAATATGTACCAGACATAATTAAACAAGGTTTGAAAGCATGACATTTTTTTATGAAATTATAACTGCAGCACTCTAGCTGCAGTTACAGCTATTGTACATCTACAGCATAGCTACACCACAGAGTCACTGTCCTTCAGTTAGTGGTGTCACTGCTTCAGCTCAGTCATTAAATGATTCAGTGGGTTGTCCCAGCACTTTTCTTAAACTTCTCACAGCATAGGACTTTATTATTGATGAGACACTGAGTGCAGGATACTAAAATATGCAAGATTTGCAAACTTCTGTCACAATGAAAACTCTTCTGTCCCAGTGCATGTACTGTCATCTGCCACTGTCATGAAACTGAGAAACTGGAATAAATGTTATTTGTCTGTGTGAAAGAGTGTATACTGCTGTCTCATCTACCCTGTGCTTGGCATAGATGATACCTTATTATATCTTGGATATCAACTTGGGTCATTCTCTGGGGCCCGGTGCTGCCAGTGGTCCACAATACCCTCCACAGGGAACAATAAAAGCCTCTTCAAATTCACCTCACACAGATTTGTCCACTTGATAACTTTCCTGCTTTTCTAAACCTGCATGCTCATTACCGTTACAGCAGATTAATGTAAGAAACAGGCATGCTGTAAATCCGTCTTTATTAAAATAAAAAAAAAATACAAACAAAAAAACTAAGCAGGGCGCTCTAAGCTGGATTTGGTCCGGCAAACATGATCTGTGAAATGAAATCTGTTTGCACAAACGCAAGACATTGTATTTGAGTGTGTACAGATCTCTGTGAGAGAGCCAGGGGAAATGATAAAATTACTAACTTCTTTTGTAATGGACAGACTATGCTTCTGCATCTCCCGGCCTAGTGCACACACTTGCTCTCCTTCAATTTCCTTTATCATAGGTTCTAGGTGTACGTATCTTGAGCCTTTTCTCTGTATCTGGGTTCTTCTGTGTTATCTTAGTATGAAATCACATCATACCCACACACACATGTGTATACATACACACTGTGTCTCTCTCAGTAACAATGGTGTTCCTTGGTTGAGGGAGCAGCCATGCTAGATAAGAGCAGAGACTTGATCCCATCTCTGAGACACACTTCTTGCACAGAGCTCCAGTATAATTACAGCCCCCTGCCATGCTGACAGTCAGCCACTGAGCATCCCCACTGGGACGGGTGTGCCTGTGAGTGTGTTGGTGTTGTTGTGTTTTGCAATCTGAGTATGTACTGTTCATTTGATTTTCCTTATGCATTTGTGCAGCACATTAAAAATGATCATCACCTAGTCTTAATACAAAAGCACTCTTAAGAGTGAACCAATTAAACCTATTACTAGCCATTTTCCATTGTTAAATCATTGCAAATCTGACAATTAAAGACAGACATCAGAAAACCTTACTGCTTACTGCAACTGGAAGAATTCTATTTTTTTAACGCAAACTTGCAACTGAGGTGGCATAAGGACAATCAAATCATAAAATGAGATGGAAAAAAAGACTCAAAGTTAGAAAAAAAATTCTAAGAAGATGAGCCAATAATGACTAACTTCTAAATACATACCTGGAAATCCTTCTCTTTCTCTGTATTTCATTTTTAAAATAACTAAAGTGCCATCAGCCATAAGCAATGATTTCTAATACTACGAAATAACATTTCATGTCTCACCATCTGCAGCCACCCCCTTCTTTCTCTCAGTCCCACCTTCCTTTTACTTCTTTGTATGATTACCTTCCCTTCTCTTCTGACGCAAGCTGAACAAATACTGTAGACTGCTTTGGCCAGAAGATATGCTTTTGTGTGAAGCAGACTTCACAACAGCATGTCTCATTTGCACAAATTTTGTCTCTGTTTGTATGCAGATGCTCATGTTTTGGGGTATCTAGTTGCATAAAACCAAAGCATCTTTTGTAACTAATTCTATTGGATTACGGCGGTGCAGACCTGCTGCTTTCCTGTGTAAGAGTCTGAATTGAATTATCTTTTGTTCTGAGTTGCTGTCCCAAACACTGTGTGCATATTAAAACACATTACACTCCTTGGTAGATTTATGTGCATGTGCTGTATGTGCAGTGCAAAGAAACATGCATTTCTGCCCACTAACAATATTACAATGGTTGCAAAGCTACTTTTCATTGGCAAGATAGTGCTAAATCACATTATATGTTAGTATAGAGCAAACACACTACTCAAAAGTGAATTTTTGTTGGCTATTCTGACTATGTAAAACAAGGGTGTCTTAAAGGAGGCTTCTTCTGTTGGCTTTGAGGTGGTCTTAGTGCTGCTTAAGTGGGATTTGTTGGATTTTCCATATAACTCCATAGAGTTGTATTTATATTCTGTAAGGTCTTAAACCTGACTGTGTAACATTACTGTAACACTCCACTATTGTTGTGTTTGTGACTGCTACAAAATGTGAACTTCTAAAAAGTATCAGCTTTAGTAAGTTGACATCTCACTTTTTTTCTTTCAACGCCTCTACTGTCTATTTTAAAAACATGGCGTATAATAAAACATGAATCATCTGATGATGACATAACAGGCACCCATTTAGCAAAGGTAACCAAAGATAATATGTGCTTGTCTCTGAACAGTAATCATTTATATAATTACAGCAACAACTGTTGCTAAGTGAAGGTTTTCCAAGTTTACCTCTGTCCTAACTTTCTACTTAAAATTAAAGTTAAAATGAAAGTACAGTACAGATGCTCAGATTAATACAACACCATTAACATGAAGATGGTTACATAATGTGACATTAATTTATTTATTACCTAAACCCTGAAGATAAATATCATATATGACAATAAATATATATATATATTTTAAAATTAAAATAGCAAACCCAAACACAACATATTCAAAAACTGGTCAAAGAGAGAAGCAAAAGATCTGCACTAGTCAATTCAATCTATTTGGTATTCTGGAGGTGGGAGCCCTCTGACTCTCAGTCTGCTACGAGGAAAACATATATTCAGAAAGTCGATAAAATCATTGCCATCATTTGCGAGCTTGTATGATAATGTTTAAAAGACAGTCTTCTTTCACACTCTTTCACCAGGCTACAAAAGTGAGATATTGGTGCACAGCCACAAATGCTTTAAGTATATTTATCAGTCTGTATTAAACTATCACCCCACTACTGATTTTTGCGCTCTTAAAATGACTAGTTTGACGATAACAGCACATTGCAGCTAAAAATGAAGGGTGCTTTAATGTTGAAGGTACACGTTTCCATGCTGGTAAAACACTTGTGTGAGATATTAATGTCAGTTTTTTTTAAGACATGCAGGAATGTTAAAACAGCTGTAAATAAAAAATGTTCAAACATCAAAAATGACTGTGGGCCATTTTCTTTCAGATTTTCCACACACAGGAAATAAAATTTATTTCCAAAGGACTTTATGATGATATTACTATCTATCCGACTCCTACTCTGGTAGATGTTATGTTTCTTATGTGAGGAAAAGAGGCACTATATCTTTGCATATATGACAGCCTCAGAGCTAAGATATTTGATATGTGTGTCTGAGATATTTATGTTCATTCTGTTATGGCAGTTGCTGCAGATGTCCTTCAGCGATGCTGATGGAGGAAATAAATTAATTACTCCCTGAAGCAGGCAACCTGCACTCAATACAGTAAATTTGTGCAACACCTTGGTGAGTGAAAGTGTGTGTAGCAGAGTGTATGTATATGTTTGTGTGGACAAATTTTACATACCATGGCTGTTTGTGCATTAAGGCTTCAGGGTTAAGGTTAGGTTAAGGGAAATGCATTATGTCAATGGGTGTACACACAGCAACAGAAAGACAAACATGTTTGGGTATGCTGTTTGTGCTCCTCGGTCTGGTGTGTGAGTGTCAGAACTGGTGAAGGTCAAGCAGATAGGTGGGGTCAGTTTACTATTATTCAACAAAGGCCGTAACGGATGCTGCCAAGAATATTGATTGACAGCGGTTACAGCAGACAGCTCCACTTGGCATGTCACTGATTTAAAATGTAAGGTCTCCATTCTAGGGAAAGAGCCCTTGATTATATGGCTGATGGTGTTTTCTAGCCCATGATCTGACCACATAACACACAAATACCTATCTAAAGTGGCTGAAAGAATGTTTGTCCATGTATGTTCACCTCTTCTTAATGCCTACGGCCATGCTAGTTTCTCTGTGAATCAGTGTCATTCACAGCTTTGTCTTTTTAGCTAAATGCTAATATCAGCATGTTACTCTCATACTATACTCCTATTACACTTACTATTAGCTAATACTGATTCATCCTATTGTGCCAAATTCCATGGAAACTCATCGAGTAGATTTCAAGATATTTCACTAAAAATTAAAAATGTCAAACTTTTGTTGGCAAAATTAGAACTATCAGAGCATCACCAAAGTCACATTAATTTCATAGAAATCCATCTGAAATATTTTAGGTGTGGACCAAGCAATTGACCGAACCAACACTGCCACCCTGTAACCCTATCAGTGTGGCTAAAACTGTGCAAAAGGTTAGCTTTACATTAAGATCATTAGCATACTATGTATACACCCTCAGGCTCTAAAACTCACACATGCACAGTTTACAGAATGTTTTTAATAGGAATTGAATCTTAATTCAATATTTATAGAGTGGTGATGGCCAGTTTTTTAGATTTCATTACTGTTATTTATAAATTCCTTTCCCATTTTCATTTTCTACTTTTTTCCCCTGGTGATTTATGACTGACAGAGGCACAGAGGATATCATATTAAATGTACCAAAAATGGCCTTTCCTCATCCAAACCAATGAAGTTATTCAATTGCCACCCAATATGGCAGGGACAAATGACAGCCATTAGAGTGCAACGCTTCCAGTTGCACTTTGGCCAGAACCTCTCACCTAGTGATTATGCTGGGCATTCATCAACGAGAAGATGAAACTAACTGACAGAGGGTCTGATCACTAGCCAGAGTTCCTGAAAACATAATTATTTTCGTATTATGGCTACAAGAGCAATTTCACTTTCTCTGACCCTGCAAACTTGGGCAGACATACTGTTTGTACTAAGCAGATCCACAAAACAAATTTGTGCAGCCTATACAAATACAGTGAGACTACAAAAAATACAGTGTCACTTACCTGCTACCTGCTAGGACTTCAAGAAGTTCAAAGAGGGGAGGCAGATCAGAGACAAAGACATCGTGATATGTTCGCCAAAATGTCACTGTCTTTGATGGTATCCACAGTCCAAAATTGGAAAAAAAGTGAATAAGGAGTGGACAAAGAAAAGAAAGACTTCAATTTCTCCCCAGCTCTCAATGTGAGACAGCAAAGGAGGGTTCGAAAGATGAGGAAATTGGTTTGAAGATCTGAGTGGAACAGAGGGCAATAGAATAGGGACACATTAAAAAATGTGAAGAAATAAGTAAAGGGTATAAAGAGCAGATGAAAAGAAGTGGGAGGAAATGTAAATGTCTGTCACTTGATCATCAAAGTCCTCATTTCATGAGAGAAGGTGAAAATAAACCTAAATGGCAGCAAGAGAGATATTTAGCTCTTTGTGACCATGCACTGTTCACGGTAGACATATTTCACCTCCCTATAGTATTTGCGGTGCAAAAGTTAGGAGGAGGGTTATTAGTGCTCTCACTGCCCAATGTTCAAACATGATCTGTGTGACACATGCAGGATGGTGTATCATGTCCTGTCCTATTTTCATACCCCTATCAGGCATAATATGATATGATATAAGAATCAGCCAAGTATTTCCTATGAGGCTTATTTGGCTGTGATACATTGAGCAACTCAGTTGCACACGTGGCTGTCACATCTAACATAGACCTGTCCTTATATGCCGTAAGATGTAATCCACAATATTGGTTTTCAAGACAATTTAATTAAGGCAATATTCTGTTGTTACTCTAACAGCAGATCTTGTGTGCCTGACAACAACAATTTAATATAAGGCGCACCAACTGTCACATTACCTTTTTCACCACGTTAATGTTTGTTCATTTTTTGTGTTTACAGTTTGATTCCCTACAATATACAATATGAAGTAAGTGAATGCTTAAGACTTTTTCAATGACCCTTCACTAACCATCTGCCACACAAAGACCTTGCAGCCTTACAATAAATGGCAACTGAAAGCTCTCTCCGTGTGCTGCCTGTACCATACAAAAAATGCGATTCAGAAATCTGAAAGAAAAAAAAACCTCATAATTTTCTTTAGAAAATGATCATAGGTAAAGAGGACATAAACATGATCCAGCATATTTTTTTAATGCACATTTAGTTGTGCACCTCACACACAGGATAAAATCACCAAACTGCTTTTAAAAGGAAGAAGATCCAGTGGTTTGATTGGCCACAACTGCTGCCAGTCTGTACTGCAGCTTAATTTGTGTTTCTACATCACACAAATGCTGTACGCACTGTACATACATGGACCCTACACCCCAGCCTGCATCTCCCCAGAATCTGTCATTGTGGTGATGCAGACCGCAACTGTGACTAGTGCACTCCCTTTTATCGTGGTGGCTGTAAGGGGTTGGCGATATTGCCTCAAAATTATATAACAATATTTCTGTGATAATGATATTTTAGAGGATTTTTCAGTTGATAATTATCAGTAATTTAGCAAATCAGTATTTGGTTATAATCGGCAGAATAGTATTTAGCATATTTATTTATATATTTATAGTAATTGATAGCTATTAATGGCTGCAGCTTGCAGGCAGCAGAATTTATTAGTGCAAACATCATTCTTTTCCAGTGAGTTACCTTCGCTGACTGCATTTACATGCACTAAGGCTACGTTCATACCGCAGGTCTTAATGTTCAATTCAGATTTTTTGCTCAGATCCAAATTTTATGTTAGGCTGTTCACATTATTATTATTATTATCATTAATACTGTTGTTTAAATGTGACATAATATATGAACCGGCCACAGCTCTGAAGTAACCCTCATGCACAGAAGAACAATGACGTAACAACACACGCTGCATGTTGTGTATACAGAAATAAACATGGATGCTGCTGAAGTGAGCCTTTACGATTTAATTTAGAAGCAAACGATAATGAGAAGAAGGATGTGGAAAAGCAGAGCATAATTTTTAACAATGGCCTTTTGTTTAGCAATGGCTGACACATCTGTACAGAGATGTGTGTGGATACAAGAGTTTTAAGAATGTGACGTGAGCGGCTTCACAGCAGCAGATTTCATCCAAAATTTCAGGACGTCAACACTTTTGATTACATCTGCCTCCCCACAATACACTCAGGCCAAGACACTAATCTCAGGTGAAAAAAGTCAAATGTAAACCGATCTGACTGTTCAGATTGAGGTTGCATTGGAAAACATCAGCTACCTGTCTGATTTAGAACCACATATGAAAGTGGCCCAGGTTGGATTTGAAAAAAATCTAATTTGATGTAAGTTGTGCTGTTCAGACTGCTATAAAAAACATCAGATATGGGGAAAAATGGAATTTGGGCTACGTTTGCCTGCAGTGTGAACATAGCCTATGTAACCAGGTTACTCAGAGAAAGCAGTCCACATGAATTTAAGAAACCAGATATTATTTCAGAAGCATAGCTTATATGTGTTCATGTGCAGAGTGACAGCACAGGGAGAGAGAAAAAAGACAGAGGGGGACACAGTTGACACACAGTGTGAACTGTGTGAATAAAAGAAATCTGCAGTGGAAAGTGACTTATTTAAATTCTTACGGGGCTCTATTGTGTTATTTTCTTTTCCAGTTGGACTTTAGGCAGAGTTTAATTTAAGAACAAGGCAGCCCCACTCCATAATAATTAAAGCATCTGCAGCCTAATGTTATGTTATGTACATGTGCTCTCTGGGAGAAAGGGTGAAAACTTCCATACTATTGAAGCAGCTGCAGTTTAGTTTCTAAATTACCATCTGAGACTGACACATTGCTCTCACTCTCAGACATTTGGCTTGTGTTGTCGTGCGCACGAGGGAATGTACCAAATGACACTTTTCTATCGCGTAAAAAATTATAACAGTGTTATTGTGGATGGTATGATATGGCACACTCCTAGTGGCCATACAGACTGTGTCTTCCTCATTGCAGTAATTTCAATAAAAGTAACTGCTGTTCAGGTTCAGCATGAGTTTCAGTTGCCATTGTTTGTAGTACACTGAAAAAACTGGCAACACTGGCAAAGAAGCTCAACACAGTGCCACAGAGACCACGCCAGCAATTAGAAGCTTGGCAATGTAATTGTAGAGTGGGAGAAGCACATCAGAGCAGAAGTATAAATGCTCACAACTGTGTAGGACATTTGCATAGTGACGTTTGATGAACTCTCCACATTGACTGAAGCATAAATCAAGCTTTACTGTTCATTGTGCATCACACCAGGGCCTTTGGCAAAAACACTGGTCACCCATCATGTACCTGCACTATGAGTCACTGACTACCAAAGACAAAAAAGCCCAATAACTGAAAATTACATGGTAAAATATTTGAGATTGTGTATGTGTGCCTCAACAAATCAACCCTACACTTCAGTTATTATTAAGGAGAGAAAATATAGGAAATATGAAAACATTTGAGAAAAGACGAGATCCAAGAAAAAGAGCAGAGTCAATAAGGGCTTTAAAGACCATCTGTTTTTTTAAGCAAAGTGCAGCTCTGCTTGTGGTTTAATTTGTGTGAAACCATGGGGCCTAAGCACAAATGCAGCAGTGACAGGGGTTTATCGTGCACTCACATTAAGTAAAACTTGAATGAGTAGCCACCATGTTTCACTAGACTTAAAATCTCCTGCCACTTGAATTTGAAGGTGCCCACTGGGTTTTTCAATAGTAAAGTATCAGAGTAATCAGTTGGTAACTGCAACAAAGTCATTTTCCACCCGTGGAAATACACATGCTGTGTAACATCACTGCATAACACTACAAATGTGCAAAAGAAATTCCTAACACAGTTCATATTAAGTGTCAAACTGTTGGAGGGGCCATGACAGAAATTCTCCCAAAGCAACTTAAAATTGGTGATGTGGGAGGTGTGCCAAATGATGGCACAATACGAAAGGTCACTAAGAGTTCAACAACAGACTCTAGACAGCGGATGTTGGCCAGACTCAGCAGTTTGGAAATATATGGCATAACAACTGCCGATCCTCTGGGATCCCAATCCAGGGGCAGTTTGGATGATGTGCTCGGCCAGGCGTGGTTTCCACATATGCCTGGGTAAACTGGGAAACTTCTTTCAATCCACAATATTAGGGCTCCAGATACTCAATACAGAAAAGGACAAAAAAGACAGATGGAGAGCCGTTCATCTTCTTAACTCAGTTCTAAATTAAATGAGATCAAAGGGGCTGTCATTTATTGAAAAAAAGAATGGCCTGCAGTTCAATCTAATGTAACTAACAAGTCAGATGCGTAAGAAAACTTATTTTCCAGCTACTTGGATAAATAAATCAAATTTTATATATTACACCATCATTGTTGTTCCTGCTCCTTTGATCCATCTTCTCTCTTAATCTGCTTGTTTTATGTCTTTATATCAAATGCCATTCGTAAATCTTGCTTCTTTATGCTACATTGGCTTATGGACTCATAAAAGAAAATCAAAACTGAGAAAAAACATAATCACTTAGTGCGACACCAGCACGCTACATTACTTGAGAACAAATATACAGTATTTTAGGCTCACAAAGGCAATAAAAATGACAGTGTGTGAGTTAGTAAATTAAACACCAGAAAATGAACGAAGACAAGGAAAGGAGATATTGGCATGAAGCAGATTTAAGATTCTTTGTCTAGCTTATTTCTTTATGGCACAACAAGCTGTCTCTGTTTTTGGTGTTTTGTTTGCTCACGTATTTATTTCACATTCTTTCCTCTTGGTTTCTCTCTCACCAACTATCCTTATCAGCTTTCTGCTCCCCCATCTCCTCATCTCATGTGTCTTTTCTTTGAGGAATTTTATCATCCACTCCTCTCCCCAACTCTTCCTTTTCCTTTTACACCTCTTGGCTCCGATAATGCTCAGACTTTTGAAGGGCTTAGCAAGCACAGTAAATATTTTACAGCATTTTTGGGAACCGTAAAGCAGAGTCGTTTCATCTCGGTCCTAAAACCTTTTTTTTTTAATAATGTCAGTGACTCACTGCAAAGAAGTACCCATCCTCCTTAGTATGGATATTTACAAAGTTGCATTGCTCTCTGCTGCATGCCACTCTAAGGTATGTGGGTTGGTGCAGGGCTTAGAGTGGGAACACTTGATTATATTTAAGGGTGAAATGCTGAGGGTTTGAAATGCGAGTGTATTTTTGTCACTGTAAATTCATGTATGTACACTTTTATATCCAAACATATTATTACTGCTTTTCTTGGTAATTATGGTATACTATAATTAATGCCCCAATTTTAGAAATTACATTACCATACCGAGAACAGCAAGTGCCACTATCCTCTCTGAAAATCATTCAATTTTATTGGAAAGCTGTGTGAAAAAGCTTATTCTCTATCTGTACTGTCGAGTTTCATTTCAGGCTGAATTATTTAAAGGGAATGAACAGCACAGAAAATGCAACTGTCAGTGAACAGGCAGTTAATATGTGACACGTGGCATGGTGACACTACTGGTTTTATGTATGCATAGGTAGTGTGTAGGTATTATATATTAATAAATTTGAACCTTGCAGTTCTTTTCTGCATATCTGAAAACTCACGTTTACATCAAGTCCAATAAAAACAAATGAGACCGTAGAATCCACAGAAAAGTGCTCCCTAAGCACATTTTATATCCCTATGTGGAAGATCTTGTTATGCTAAACAGCAGTCCAAACCAATGGATATGTTTAAGCAGGAAGCTCAAGCAAATACAATGTAATGTGTTTTGTTAAATTTTATAATGTATTCCCCTGGTTGTGGCGGCTGATACCTGAACTTTAGTACTACCATGTAATATGGCCCTGTATGGGACAATGCTGCTTTACTAGTTACAGTTATATATATATATATATATTACTACAGGTACTTGTGTGAAATTAGCTATTACATGCAGTTTATGGTTACCTCTTACGTTTTGGAAGCGCCACGTATGGTACGGATGGTATGAATGGTGAATGGATGGTGTCAGAAGGTATTTCACATTGCATCAAAACATGCCTCAAACCCAATTACTGTTCTAGTTAATTTCTGGTTACATTCTACTTGTAAACCAGCTAAAAAAGCGAGGGGATCTAGTGGGGCTATTTCCAATGTTTCTCGAAGAACTAAACGAGGACACACACACCCACATATGCACACAGGTCCTGTATCAGTTTCCCTGAGTGACAACTCACCCTCAGGAGAGGCAACCAAGTTAATTTGAATTTTAAAGGTCAGAGGCAGATGCTATAATGAATTACTACTGTCAGTGAGTAATGAAATCAGTGAAGAATAATGATTAACAGATTTTTTTTTAATTAATGTTACCACCAATACTGATTTTAACTCCACAAGTGTGTTTTTCATAATGTGATGCATAGCGCATAGTGAAGCACTAAAGTGAATACTAATATTCTGAGAAGTAAATCAAGCTGTATAGTTGTACCCTATTACATAAACAAGACATATGCATTGTACAGTGCATTATATCATCATAATATACTTTTCCCCAGACTACTGACCCTCAGCATCTGTTTGTAGTTTTCTTCATCAACACTAATTAAACATCTGTCTGGTCTTTCTCCAACAAAGCCAACACAGTTAATTGCAAATAGATTACCATACTAATTATGTCACTTTTCAATGTCCATGTTTGTTTTTGGGAGTTTCTGAGTGGAAAGGGGAAATGTGTACATATCTGTCTTGATCCCTCTGTTGTTCACAATTATGTAAACAATATTTTGATTCAAAATTTACCTTTTTAGTTTTGGTATCAGGGGAATTATCTGTGCATTTGTGTATTCTGGGTGTTTGCATCCATGCCCTGTCAGCTCTGCTTGTCTGTCTGCATTCTTAACTAGCAGCCTTGGTAGAAAAATAATAACCTCAGCAAGCTTTATGTGACCCAAGGTTTTTGTACTATTTTCCTAAGAAATAATCCTGTCTTTCCTGTGATGCTTCTCCATTGTTTAATTTCTTATCACAAGATCTTAGACATGTCACTTACAAGTGCAACTAGTGGCACCAATTGAGGAATCTACAGTAAAGCCATTAAGATCTGCCCCATTCTCATTTTTACCCTCATGCTATGTGTTTGTTTCTGTGTCTATGTTGTGGGAGATGGAGCACCTAAGGCAGGCTTCTAACATCTGAGCAATACATTCAGGACTGAAACTGAACTACGTGCCTTCAGCTTGCAAAAAAGGAATCACAGAGGTGCACAAAGGTGGTTTTGAAATAGATGTTTGTTCCATAAGAAAGAAGTAAAGGTGAGGTGAAAGAGAACAAGAAACAGAAAGATGTCAAGAGGTCGGAATAGACAAATGGAAAATGAGTAGATTTAATGAAACATGCAGTGGTTCACAAATTCAGACCTTCCCTGGCCAGAGAAATATAATTGAAGATAGTGAGTGAGAAAAGACAGAATTGTTAATTTCAACTTCAAACAGTGCTCTATCACTGCCAGGTATGAGTACTGTTACCTTCAGACAAAACAAATAAATACAATAACATGTACCAAATATCATAGGCATTAAGAAGGCAACAAAAAGGAGTGAAGGGAGAATGAGGCAGAGTAGTAGTAAGCCACATGGTAACTCAGCTCAGAGGTACTCCAAGGATGCAAATCTGTTCTAAGGTCAGCTCAAAATACAAGGTCTTTGCACTAAAAGAGTTGAAATCCTGAGACCGCAGATCAGATGAATTAAACATTGACACACAGGAACTACGCATCTAACTATACATCTATATACCTTTGCCTTTCTCTGATGTATGTGAAAAAACTTGCATGAGAGAATCAAGAAAGAAGACAAAAGATGGAGTGGTAATATCAATGAGTCATATGCTTGGATGTAACAATCTCTTTCTTGCACATTACATTTCTAATTGTATTTACTGCATCAAATAAAAGCAAAAACAAATAACCTACATTGTCACAGAATGGAATGGAATGCCTATATTTACTAGGTTTTCAATAGCAAAGACTGGACTTGTGGTCACTGGGATTCTGATAATGAGTGATATGAAAGGACATTTTCACACATTATCACTTCAAGCATCAGAGATGGAGGAGAGACACTAGCTAAGCTTTATATTTCTGTTCTTATTATACAGTATCTGTTCTTAGCTGTGAGAGCGCTGCTATGCTTGCTATTTTTTTAATATCCTGTGGACTTTTTCAAGAAACCCAAGAACATCGATTGATTAAGAGACTAGGCAGAAATACAATAATAAAACACCAATTTTTGTGGCATCCCCTTTGTACTGTTTAGGAGTAAAAGTGTTGAATGCTGCAATCATCTCTAAATAAACCTTGTTTAACATTCACACATATGAGCTCAAATATTGCAGTTGCCACAGGCTACTATTCATTATTAACTGAACTTTAAAACAACATGATGACACCACTCGCCACAGTTCACACCCAAAGACTGCAAACTGGACCCAAACACTCAACATGGAGAAGATGAGAAACGTTTTTCAACACCCTGTGATGCACAGAAGCATAAGACTCCCATGGAAAACTACTCAATTCAACTACACAAGAGTTTTTCAATCAAATGAGTTGATTGTCATGGTCGATGGCTTCCTGATTATATTATATAACTTTAATGAGCTCCCAAAGATTTAAAAATAATATGTGAAAATAAACTGTTCTGATAACTGATCATTTTGCAATGATGTTAATAGAGCTGAAGACATGTATCTTTTGAAGCATGCATTTGAAGCTGTCAAAGTTTTTTGCACACTTTAATTCCATGAATTTTACTTTGACTCCAGAATTGACAGTGTTATGGACCTGTACCCCAAACTTACACCTCTATGATGTTGTATTGTCACACAGTCAAGTCACAGAGGCGGTAACCCCCCAAAGACCCCATTTACCACCAGATACTGTAATTAAACCATCTGTTCTGCAGGATCCTCTGATGTTTATATCCTGCCAACCTGGTTATTTATTTATCTGGATGGTGAGAAGAGGAATCTGCAAATAAAAAGAAATGTGGGGAGTGTTGTCAAATCAGATTTTTAAATGTTGCTGTAGATTTGGTCATTTGGACTCTTTGGTTAGTTAAGTGTCATTACTACATGACAGACACAAGCTAGGGCCACAGACCTGCACTAGCCAGACAACTTTTTCCATTGTTATTTAATGTTAGCATAAGCAACGAACAGTGTATTTTATTTCATTCAATTTAACTTAATATACTTGTATGTATGTATGTATGTATGTATGTATGTATGTATATATGCATGTATGCAGCTACAACTATGTTTGATTCACTCTAGGAATGAATGCTGAAAGACACCAACTCAGACACGAAATGATGCCTATATGATAATCATCATCCACCCTTTCCTTTAATTCTCATTACAGCTGAATAAGTTAGTGTGACGTCAACTCCCAAAACTCTACTTGTGAGTTTCAAGCTCATAAAACACAAGAAGAACTGCCACTTCAATGTACAAAAAAATTAACTCAAAAGCTTCTCCAAAGATACTGCGGTAGTCATTCTGACACCTGGCTACTGCATGAATTTTCCATGAAGGCGCTTCAGGAGGTACGAGTAACTAAAACCAGACTACTAGTGAGAATTATATATTACAGAGAAAGTACAGAGAAAGAGACTATATATATATATATATATATATACACACACACACACAGAACAAATTTACAGCGTCAGCTCTGAGAATGTAGAGATGCCTGTGAAAAGCCCTGATTGATGTAATCAGGTTTGAGTCGTAACTGAAGCCTGAATAGTGGAAGTAGTCACCGGCTTTGACTCACAAAGTACCTGTACATACAGAATGACGGTAAAACTCTGCGTCCAGCACACTGTAAGCTTGCAACAAGACATGTGGTAAGCTGCTTAATGTCAGCACAGAACAGAGGAAAGCAGAGCTGAGGGAAGAAAGCGAGATAGAGAAAGGGAGGAATATGGATGGATGGACAGAAGAAGAGAAAGAGAAGCAGGGATTTGGGCTGTGATAGGATGTCACAGGATAGGGAAGAACGGTGGATGGATGACAAGCAAAGAAAAGGATGGGTGTGTGTTTGAGAGAGAAAGATGGGGCAAAATAGACAGACAGTGAAATGAAAAAGCCCTTCCAGACAGCTTGGTGACAGGCCTAAGTAACCCCCCAAGTCAGTCAGAACATAATCCAGGTAACGTGGCACGAATAATAGATGAAACATCAAACAGCAATCCTACTGCCCTGACCACCCCCCACCTGCCAACCTCCCACCTTCAGCTAACAGCAACAGCGTTTGCACCCCTGCCTGCCAGCCAGCCCATCCCATCCAAAATCCCCTTTCATGTTACCACCGTGCAGCATGCTCCAAAAGCTTATCATCGCTGACAAATCCTCTTTTTTTCAAAATGCTGGTAATTTTTTTGCGTGCAAATTTGTGACACAGGAAAAAAAAATAGTTGACGTTTTCATTATTTATTTGTTTGAGTGCAAGGATAGTGTACCTTTATTTCCTTGGGTGCAGGGTGATGATAGCTAACAAGATGAAAGATGCTCCCAAAATGTGGCAAGAAGACAGAGTGTTAGGGCTCTCACGAAGAGAATTCGAGGGGAGTGTTATATAAACAAGGGGCCCATTTAATATGGGCAAAGTAATCCATGGAAGTGACAGATCATTCTTTCTGTGTTGTCTGGTAATTGCAAATGCTGCATCACTGGGGCTGTGAGTGGGACTAATATAGGAGGGCATCTTAAAAGTGGATGTGGAGACATGGGTAAATGTGGGGTGTCATTTGTGTTCATGTGTTTGTGTGCATATCCGCTTTGTTATATATAATGATGCTATGAAACTTCTACTTCCATTAGTAGGCTGCTGTGGTGAATTGCACCTTCTGGGCCCCAGTTAGTGAAATCTGCTAACATGTAATTGAAAGTGGCTGCCTGAGCACTGCTGGAGGCTGTGAAAAGGGGGGTTTGATCATGGGCTAGGGGGTCACAAAAGGGGTAAGAACAGGAAAACCTCCCCAAAGTTTCAGTACATGCTGAGGTGTTTTTGACAGAGAATGATTAAAGATCAGAATTTCTTTTCCTTCTTCCTTCCCCTGACTGATCAGTGCTCACACACATACACAGAAGTGGGAGCACAAGCACTGTTTTGGAGAGTCAGAATTTACCTCATCAGAGCTGAGTCCTTGGGGCCTGAGGGGGTCTCCTCTGCCCTGCTTTCTCTCTGACTTCCCCTCCTTCTCCTTCTCTTTCCCTCTCACACGTTCTCTTCACAGAGCCCCAGAGCCCAGACCTAAATGAAGACGAATGCGAGGAATCAATTTGCAGCATCTTCCCTCCATCTGGATGGGGCTCGTCTCTGTGCCTCAATTAGCACAGCAGCTGGGGGAGAGCTCCTCCAAAGCAGCCCTATTACACACACCAGCGTCTTGAGGAGCAGCTACAGGCTACTGGCCTTGCTGAGAGAAGAATGAATTAAAGTGGGAGGACTGTGCTACTTAAAACTTTGCTACGAAAATCTGTTTCTTCTGAACCAAGGACTGAAATGATAGTTTTGCCAAAATTCACTGTGTACCATTTAAAGTATCCTCTAACAACCCATCTGATGAAGCATTTACATTGTACACTTATATTTCTTATGGCAGCACATTTGAGAATACAAAATTAAATTAAATTAAAAACACCTTAAACTAGTAATTACTTGAGAAAATATTTGTCTGCATTGTTGGAAAAAAAAAGGAAAAATTTTCCACCTGTTGCATCTACAAGGATGCAAAATGTGCAAAAGTATAATATTATATAACCACTGTTGAAAACTGAAATGCATACATGCAAGAACAACTATATAAAAACTTCACAGTACAGAAATATAACACCAAAATAACTTTTTATGAACCTCTGAATAACCTTTTAGCAAGTTTTTAGGATTCACAATCTTAAATGATGTTTTCTCCAGGATAGAGGGAGACTCCACTGGGATCTCTGCTAGCACCAGAAAAGATGAAAGGTATGCGAGTACCTAAAAAAGTTGTTGTGTCTGCAGGTTGTGTTGTTCACTGAGCTGAGAAAAGCCTCTATGGTCGTGCTTGTTGATTTAACAGACACTGAGTCCAAGATGGGCTGTTATCCAGACACAAACATAAATACCAGCATCTAATGTCACAACAATCTGCTGTTTTCCAGGATTATATCAGTGTAAGTCCAGTGTTACACATCGACCAACACTGACCAAATATTGACATATTGCTATCCAACAACTGCAGCTAAAACTTGCTGGCGTCCATCGTCCTGCATATCAGATGCAACAGCTAACAAATAAGGGCACAGCAGTATAATGCCAATATCTAGCTTAATCTTGGGCATTTATGCTGTAAGCTTGTTACAATGACATGCTTGGAAATGGATGATTGCAGCAGAATTAACACCAGACTAAAGAGCTCAGGCAGACAGAAGCTCCACTCCTTGGAGGGACAGCTGATTCGGAGTGGGCCCAGAGAGGTTACAAGACTCAACTGGAAGACAACCAGTGCGGCCTGGTTCAAAAGGTAACTGGGGATTTCTGGGGGGTATTTGGCAGGAGGAAACCTAATTAAGTGAGCAAGAAAGCAAGTAAGCTCACTATTTGCTCATTTGTTTGGCAGTAGCTTGCTCCAGAGTAGATTAATTGCTCTTAAAGTAAAGGAACATTGGGAGCCAAAGGAAAATTGAACTCTTGATTAAGTCAAGCCTATACTTTGTCCAGACACTTGTACTAGACTTTCAAAATTCCCATTTTGTTTGTGCAAATCAAACCAAAGCGTTTTTCAGCTGTTTAGGTCAATGAAGTAGTAATTTTATCTCCTCATACACACCCAGTATAAACCCAGAAGCTGTGCTATCGACAAGCTAACAAAGTAATCACAGTAAAGTAATCAAGCTAAATGGACCCTTTTTTAAACTTCATAGATGTGTGCAGTCACCTAACTGAGTTCACCCATGTAGGTCATGCATGATTCACAACATGCCTGCACAATGATGTCTCTCATCTTCGCTGTACTCCTACTCTATCGACTACCCACACTACTTTCCTCAAACAGAGGACTAGGCAACCATTTTGCAGATATGTTAAAACATGTTGCTGATTTCAGGTTGTAGGCTATAGTGCTACATATATGAATAACCATGCATCTATATACAGTTTGGCTCCCTCCCCTGTAGCTTGTAGTCACTCTTACAGCATGCCCTGCAGTGATGGATACACACTCCACTGGATGAGCTTCAAAAGGGATAAGAGATGAGGAAGACCCCCCCCTTGCCAACACAGACGAGCCTCTGACATCCATGACTACAGTATGTGTATGCGTGCATGTGTGTGAGTGCACGTGTTGATGAGTCAGAGTGAACACTGAGTCCTGCCTCTGGGGCATCACTCCTCCCTGGCAGTGGCTATGTCAGCACCAAAGACATTTCAGCCAAATGTCAAGCATATTACATTTATATTTTAATTGCACATTTACATTTGAGTATGATTGTGTATAGTGTAATTGCATGAAATATGAATACTTCATACTACACAGCAGATTATGCGGTTGAGAATAAATTATTATTGGTTTAATCTGCCCCAGTTTCATTATATCCTAACTTTTCTTCACAAAGATTACTTTATCATAACAAGGCTACACATTAGTTTAGATACGTAATTGTGAGATTATAAATGATCACTTCTGTTATGTTACATCATATCTGTGAATGAAAATCATATTCAAAAAGGCACTGTGCCATGTCCAGTGTTCAATGTAAAAAGCATAAGGTCCAACATGCGCACTGAACCATCAGGGTGCCCTTGCAATGATTAAAAATATCCAAGAAGAAACAAAAGAAGCCCTCTCCACCTTGCATGTATGCTTCAACTGTATGCCCTACCGTGGACTCTGGCCTTGCCAAATCCTCCAAACACTCAACCATTGAGTGGCTATACTCTCTCTGAAGTCGTTCCACACCAATTAGCCTTTGCTACAAGCTGTGCCTTCACACTGTCAGTGCAGATCACCTGCTAGTTCAACACAGCCTATTAGAGATGAAGATGACTGAACGTGGAGGTGGTCGAAGAGGCTGCCTGTCAGGAGTGGTGCTTGTCTGCTTGCTGCGTGTCTGACTTGAGAGAAGAGATACAGTACATGTACACCAACTTTAAAATTGAGTCTCTACTTTGCCTTAGACGTTTTTTTTACTTGTCCTTTGCCAAAGCTATGGTGAGAAACTGAGAAAGGTAGAAAACATGTACATGTTTGTGCAAGTGTTTCAGATAGAGAAGGAGAAAAGGATGATTAGTCTTTGCTGGTCTGTGTAAAAAGGGGCAGAGAAAGTAGCCGCTGGAAAGCTGCATCTCTGCTGCCCCTCTCAGATTAAGAGATGTAATGGTAGCTTTTCTGCTGGGAGTATAAAAGGTCTTTTACAGACACCTTCTCCAGTTTTTCTGGCTTTCCCCAGTTTCTTATTCTTTTTGTTCCTTTTTCTCCATTATTATGTGGTTTTGCTCTTTTCGTTTTTCCAGTTGCATGCTGCCTCTCTCATAGCTTTGTCACTCTGTCTCTCCTGTCATCTGCTCCCTCCCTCTCTTCCTCTTTCTCTCTCTCTATGCTGCAGTACTGTGTAATGGATGCCCATGGGTTATGCGTACCTGCTGTGTACAGTGAGTTCAAATAGTCTGTCAGCAAAAGCAAGTTCATATGTGACAAACCTGAGTAAAGAAAGCTTGAAAATGACAAAACACAGTTGTCAAAAGCTAGTGATGTAGAATCAATGCAGTACTCTATGAACAGTAAATAAATGTGTTCCTGTAATAGTCGTTTTTCCACAACTCCATATAATTGAATTGGAGTCACATTATTGGCCTAAGCCACGGAAGTCCACAAGAGACCAATAACAAGGACCACTGATAATGACAAAATTAATTAAATGCAGAAAGACATTGGAGAATAGGAATGCTTTCACTGTAGCCTAGCACCAAATTAAAAGATTGGAGTGATTCCAGTAATGCCTGATTAGATTTCATTTTAAAACATCCTTTTTATACAAAAAATGCATTATTTTGCTTATTTAAAAACCTTCTCAGAACCATGTAAGATAAAGAAACTTTGGTCTTTATACTATATTATATCTGACCGTCTCCCTTTTAATACTGTTGCACATGCTTGTGTAAGAGAAGTTACACCTTCATCATTCCAACTTCAGACTGAGTAGAAGCTTAATTAATCTTAACAGGTGGCAACACATGAGTATACACAGTCCTAAAGGCAAAAAAGACATGGTTCATATAAAGGATAGATTGTCGTGCTTAAGATTACCAATGGTGACAGCTAATGATGGGATATTAGCCATGCCCTCTGGTACAGAAGTCACAGGGTTTGTGTCATAAATCTTTTTGGCAGTACGACAATGTCACTCTACCTCTGCCTTTGCTGCTTAAAAATAAATAAAAAGCTTGTCAAGAGAATATGCACTTAAACAATGACGAATTGTGTTGTTTTCATAAAGAGTAAAGCATCCATTAGACATGACATCCATTAGACAGGTGTCCAGAGAGGATTTTAATAGACTTTAATATCAACCTTTAAAATGAAAATTACTTTGCTGCTACAAGAACGCAGCCGAAGTGGTGCCGTTTTTGGTGCTGAAATACACAACATGGTGACTGAACGGGCGACTGTCTATGGTGCTGAAAACTAAAACCGAATTACCAAATTCATAAGCATATTCAGCTCTTCCCCTGTGGGTTCAAACCTCGAGTGTGATACATATGCACTTAAATGTACTGCTCTTAATCACTACAATCCATGACTCAGATGACAAAATTTACTCCTTAGTCACAAACTATTTGTGATGAAGGCAAAGTGTACTGAATAGGTCTGTGCTGTGCTTGAGAAGCAGGAGCTTTACAGCAATGCAATGACAGCACCACAGCTAAGTACAGAGTCTTGGAAAGATGTACTTAGAGCTTTAGTGGCGTATGCTAGACAGCACAAGCTGACTGCGGAGTGCTGAGCACCACAGGGATGCCAAAGGGAAACACGAGAGGGAGCAAGACAGAGGGAGAGGAGGGGAAAGAAAGGAGGGGGATGACAGAGGAGCTTCCATTACTAAACAGAGGGAACATTAAGAAGATTTAATTTGCCTAATGACAAAGGCACATCCCTAAATGGCTGCACACTATATTGTAGTGAAGCATATTCCATTAATGCAATACATCGCTGAATATTTAGGTCTAGCTCACACAGCTTTTTTTCCTCTCTTCAGCGTTTCCCTACTTCATTTTGGGCTTTTACTTATACCCCTCTGTGTCAGTTCTGTTACATAATATTGCAGACACAAAGTACACAGAGTTAGTGTGTATCCCTGCTCACTTTACGCTTCCTTCTCTCTTACTCTTTACTTCTCTGTCCTGTTACTCTATCACAAACACACTCACGCACACACAAATCTACAGAAACAGAGCAAATTAGCGCAAATACCCACACTTACAATACAAGCAAATGTAAATTCTTATCTCATTTCACACACAGCAATTGAAATCAATGCAGTGTGTGATCAAAGCAAAGTGTACATATAGTAAAAAGCTTCAGGGTGTTGTTCAAGCCTACGCATTCAAAACTGATGGCAAAATACACAGAAGGGGCCTTAACTTCATAATGCCAAAGTTACCATTTATCCAGCTGAGCTGTAGGGCTGGATTTACTTGTAACGTAATATAAATGCAGAATTCAGAAAAAAAAATGCATTCCTAGAATACGCTGTTTACTCAAAGTGAGTAAGAAGGCACAACTTCAAACATTATGTCTAGTGAACACCAAGTACCAGTCATTGGCATTACCATTCTGTGAAGGTGGTTCTCAGTGGCAGGGATATCGAGACTGTGCAGAACTGATGGAAGGCCAAAGGCAGCCAAATACAAGTCTTCAAAGACCCAAAACATACATCCAAGAAAGTGATTCAGGTATAATGTTCTCATAACATCATCAAGTCTATTTCGGGGTTGACATATAGAGACATACAAAGTCAGGCATCATTTCACGCTCTCACCTACCAGTTTACCTATAAGCACATCTTTGGATGTGGGAAAAAACCACAGTAGCAAAAGAGAATCTGCCCAAGCAAAAGGGAAAACATGCCAACTCCACACAGAAAAATGAAATTTCATTAATTTAAAAAAATCCACACAAAAAGTGAAAGCATCTGACTACTTTCTGATCTCACTGTATAAATCCATGCACACAAACATATAGTAAACCTCATTAGCACTCAAGTGCTTACATGTCATTACATATGCAAGATGGATTACTGTGTTGTTAGACCCTGGTTGGAGAGTTTGTGTTTTTGTGAGGCTTCATTTGTTTTAGGTGGTGCTCCAATTTGTTACACGTAAGCAGCTCATTTTTCTTTGTTAGTGAGCTAATAATGTTAGAGAGGACTTTGTTTTGTTAGGCCACAGAAGCAGTTTGAGGCCTAAAATCCTCTTTCCTCATATTCTTTATCTGTGTAGCTATGCACTTCTTTTCATACTGTTCCATATGACCTTGCTTTCTGCAGTTGTGTCTCGGAGATTAGATGGAGGAGAATACAACTGGGGGGATTTAGATAGTTAAAGAGAATCTATGGTTTTAAGCAGGGAAAGCCAAAGAGAAAAGAAAGGTCTTAAAAGATACATTAAAGCTGAGCCACAATAGAACTGGGAAATGAAAATGGAAAAAAAAAAAACTGAAAAGGAAAGGACCTGGTGTGTATGGTGGTGTGTTTGAGTGCATGTTTTTTTCTTTGTATGCCTCAGGCTAGAAGTGGTGGGAGGTCTTATTCCAGCGTAATTGTTAATCCCCAAACGGTGCTAAATTACCTGATGATAATTAGGGCCCTTGCTATTATGAATGGAGCAACCATCCTGATCGCTCTAAGGGAGGCATAAGAAGACCCCTAACTGGCTGAAGCCCTTTAGAAAGGGTACATGTATATGTGTTTGTATATGTGTATGGTGTCAAAGCAAGAAGGAAAATTAATTTGCTGGAATGGTGGTAGTTTGTTGTAAGGATGTGGAGGAACTAAAAAAAAAGCAAGGGTAGATAGTATTTCAGATGATAGAGAGACAGAAAATGACTGAATGAGCATATGTTCATTTCACTTTTGCGTCTCTTTTTTGTCATCTTCTCTCATTTTTCTCCTAATAAGGATGAGGGGCTGACATGGCAGTGGGCCTGCTCTGTTAACCAGCTTATGTAACCATGCCCTGGCGGCTTGGAGGATGTGCTGACAGCATGCTTTCTCAGCGTCATTAGCACAGCTGGCTCTGAAATGGGGGAAATGGAAAGATCAAGTAGAGAGGGAAAAGGAAAAGAAGAAAAATAAAGTGTGAATAGGGAAGTTGAGACTAGAAAACACACGGACGATAGTGTGGGAAAAAAAGAGAGTATGCCAGGTACCAGGGGCTATGGGACATTTAGAAGGTCTATCCCAACTGCCCCAGTTGAGCATCTAACTCAAAAACAATTCACACACGTCAATCTTGTTCCTTTTATGCTTTTTTTCTACGCTAACTGAATTTTTACTGCAGCAATGCAGCAGCAGAGCTTCTGTTCCTCCTGTTGTTTTTTTGTCTCAAAGGAGACTGACAGAAAAGAAGAAGAAAAAAGGATTGCTTCTCTCCCATCGGATGTTCATCCAGCATGTTATCCTGCCCCACATCAGAGGCAACAGAAAAGCAATTCACATGCAAATACCAATCTCCCTGTGTACTGAACACAGATTAGAAAAACAGCAACCTTGCATCACTGACCCTGAACAATGTCAGGGAAGACGCGTCAGATAACGTGTTAAAAACATCAGTCAGAGCCGGAAACTGCAAGACAGAGGAAGTTGTCAATCAAAATGTCTGAACCTCAGGACTCTGTGCAGACCAAGCAGAGTATCAAGACGATATACTGCATGGACAAGCTTTATTCACATTCTGTACAACTTGTGCTTTATGTGGTTAGTGCAGTTAACAAAGTCTTTTTGAATTGGCTGCAATGCTGCCATGTAGTTAAAATGAAATGCCACAACAGGAGTTGAATCAGCAGTCAAAATATCTCTGAGGCAGTTACGGGCAATTTCAATTAAGTACAGCAGCTATCATTTCTTGGCCACAGAAATGATAGCTGCACACAGACCACGACAGCAATAAGAGGCACACAAGCATCGTAATGAGGACAACTGATGATGGAGAAACATCATTATAAGCTAAAGCACGTATAAAACTATGTTTTACTATTTTTCGATGCGACATACATAAGTCTATACTACCAAAAAAAACTTTCCCACAGTCCCACACATTCTCCATTTCTCTCCTCTGCACAGTTTAGCACAAGCAGCTTGGCAGATGCTGTCTGTTTAGGTGTTGGTATTCAAGCTGAGTATGATTGGTGGAAGGCCCAGTCCACAGAGAGCTGCAAGCTCAGGGCCTGGGCACAGCAGAGAGGCAGAAAGGGAGGCAAAGAGGTGGGGATTGCCTGCTCATCTGCCTCACCATCAGCAACACAAGCAGCACAAGTTGCCTTAAAACTGTGATGCTAAGGAGAGATGCTTCTGCAATCCCAGGTCCCTTATCTTTAAATGTCATGTTTGGAGGAAGATTTGGGGAAAGCATGTTTAAGAAAGTAAGAACAGTTAAGGGCTATGGAGATGATTTTAAGGTTAAGAAGAAAAGTTAGCAAAGGGGTTGCACAGCTGCTGGGTGTATAAGAAAAGAAGTAAATGTATGCGGCATAAATCTTTAGTATGGATGTAAGAGATACAGACAGTGGTGCATTGTATGTATAAAGCTTTAGAAGCTGCATCAGTCAGTCAATATCTACAGCTCTACCTTACATTACCTCTTCTTTTTGTTTTTCACTCCTTCTGAAACCCTCTCACCTCACAGAGATGCACACAAATACGCACAGCGTTCTAATTTTACTTTCTTGTCTCTGCCACTCTAACCCCATTTCCCACAGTGTCTGCCTTCATTTCTTATTTTGCTAACGCTCCCATCTCTGCTTCTTCCTTCTGCCTCCAGAGGGGGGATTTCTGTGGGACAAGTGCTATGTCATGGTTTTTGGTTATATAACATTTTTGTTTTGCACTTCTGTGTGTGTGCAAGCCTGGATGCTTGTTCTGCGTGCAACAGTGACAGGCAGATAACAGGCTTAACTTTGACGAGCCCCCCCACCCCAAATGCCTTGGGGCAGTACAGTGACACGGTTTCACCTCAAAACCACAGAAACATCCCACAGCAGCGCTTAACTCAGAGAGCAACATCTTTGGGTTGATGGAGTGTCTGACATCTCCA